>JALHBU010000419.1:91897-149699 GCA_024340005.1 Tolypocladium tropicale | reverse complement strand
CCCCCCCCTTCTTTGCCCTCTTGAGCTTCCCACTGGGGGTGTTTGACGGGTCTGGGCGCGAAAAGATGCTAACTGGGAGACACTGTGCGCAGACTGACGACGTGGGCGTCTTCGGCAGCCCCCTATCGAACGAGTACCGCCTCGTCGAGCAGCACTTTGCTCTCGACCGCAGGCAAATCTGCGCACTCGCGCGGCAGGGTATTGACGGCATCTTTGGTGGCGAGGAGGAGAAAAAGCGGCTGCGGATCATCATGTGGACGTGAGCATTCATATATGTCCAGGATATAGAATCGCGAGTTGGCATGCCGCCAAGATGCGCCCTGACGGTAAGAGTGAGAGACACGGATATATTTATGTGCATCGGAACCCGGACAGAGATTAATCGTGCATGCTTCGAACTTGTGACTGCAAGCTATGCAATTCAAAACAGTAACAAAAGGGGAAAGCTAGCCCGCGATGGAGCGGAGAGCTTTTGTCGTCCCGTCTATGCGCTTCCCGATCTCGATCCACCTCTGCGAATAGACCTTCTTCCCAGCAAAAAGGCCCAAGTCTTTCTTGAGTTCAAACGCCACTTATTTCGTACTTCGTGAAACCGACTCACCAGAGTCAATGAAACCCCCCGGGCGGCGGCGCGTCGAGGTCCACAGCTTCGACCATAGTCCTCTGGACCTCGCTCTGGCCCACGAGCTCGTGAAAGAACTTGCCTGCACGCTCGCTCTCGCCCTTGACCGTGACCATCTCGTCCCTCTGGTTACCCAAGTCCTTTACACTCTGGTCCAGAGCCACGCGGAGGTTGTCGGCTGGGAAACGGAGGACTTTGCGCACCGCCGACGAGATGCGCGCCGAGTTGGAGTGCACGTAGTCGAGCTCGGCGAGCTGCGTTGAAATCTTGTTAGCCAGCCGTGGAGGCAGCGAGTTGGGTATTTGTTGCAGGACATAGGCTGATGCGGCGATGGCTGTCGACACAATTAGTTGAAATGACTTTCACATCGTCACGCGAATTGCACTTACCGGCGACGAGAATACCGGGAACAATAAGCTGCCGAAGATTCTCGTTGCTCGACACACGCGTCGCAGTCAGGGCTTGATCCATCCACGTGCTCATCCCAAGCATGCGCGGCACAACGGCACCGGCGACGGTGAGGGCCATGCCCGTTCCGGCAAACTTCTCCTGGCGCTGCAGCAGGGTCGACCAGTCGACAAAGTCCCACAGCTCGGTGGGAATGTCGACTTGGCGGGCGAGGGCGTCGCGCCTCCGACGGAACATGACATCAGGCCGGAAGACGAGATTCTGGAACTCGTCCCCGATGTGGAGGAGACCGAGCTGCTTGATGACATTAACCCCCTGAACCGTCCTGCCTCGGGCGTATTCCTCGCAGTCCGTGACGGCATCGGCAATGTGCGAGAGCATCGCCTCCTTCAGGTCATCGGCGTACTGGAACGCGCTCAAGAAGCCAGGATACGGGACGTTGTACTTGGTCCTGCCTGCGTAGGCGATGGCAGCGTTGAGCTCGGCGCGGGTGTGGTCGTAGACTTCCTTGCAGGCACCTTCGATGTTCTGGTCAACTTGATCCCCCACCTCGGCTTTCGCTTTCCTGCTCGACTCCAGGTGGGGCTCAAGATCCTTGAGCTCCCGAGAAACTCGCTCCAGCTCTGAACGGGCCACTTCTTGATTGACAATGGCCAGCGTATGGACATCGTTTAGGATGTTCAAGAGATACGTCCTCGCGGGGGCAAGCTTAGACCGCGCTCGCTTCTCCAGGACGAAGCGACGGAGAGATTGCTCTAAAGCTTCGAAGTCTCTGAGCTTGTCCAGGCTCTTGCCCTTGCCCTTGTCGTCACCTGGCTCATCGCCACCGCCGCCTCCGCCGCTGGAGCTCCCACTACTGCCCCCGCTGCCTCCAGGTCCGCCCGGAGGCGAAGATCCGGTGGGAATTGCGTTGCTCGACACAAAGTGAACGAGCTCTGATGACTCTTTGTGGGTTCGTGGGCTGAGGCCCGAGACCTGGTCCAGAATCAACTTCTGACAACGCTCCTTGTCCTTGATAGTATCATAGCCGTTGACGACAATGAAGATGTAGGCCTTTTCCGCGGCAGCTGCCCAGATGAACTCCTTGGCCGACTGCGTAAAGTGGTTCGCTGCGGAGACGACGAACACCACCACGTCAATCTCTTCTTGTCTGGCGAAGATGGCTGTTGTCTTTGTCGTGTCGGAGTTGAGACCTGGTGCGTCGATGAGGGCAATATCCACCACTCCGTTGTTGAGTAACGACTCATCGATCGTTCTGATATCCTTGACGTAAACCTTGCATTGGGTATAGGTTGTATTGTCCACCACAATCTGCTCAAGCTCCTGCAAGGCAAATACGTCGTAGGTCGACTCGTCATTTCGGCTGTAGGTGGCGTCCTTGTGTACTGCGTGCACCTCCTCAATCCCGGCGTTCTCCCTCGCGTCCAACACCTCGCAGAAGATGGCAGTACATGGTTGCTGGTCCTCGGGCAAGACCTTACGTCGCAGAAGCGCGTTGCAGAAGGTAGACTTTCCCGCATTGAGGTCTCCAGTAATCAAAACCTTACTGGCCGTGTCCTCGATGCGCTCCCGAAGCGACAGAAGGTGGTGGATACTAGAGCTGATTTTCCCGTCGAGAAGTGATGCGATGGAGCTCTTTTCCAGCGAGTGCACCAGTTCTGTTTGATGCAGAGACCCCAGCTTCAGATCAAGCTTCAGTATCGAGAATTCTTGCGCGATCTGGGGCGAGACAAGGCGGGGTTCGGGCTTGCTTCGCTGCTCGGCAGCACGGCTGGACTCGGCCGATGAGTCGTCGCCAGCGGTCATGGATCGTCTGAGGGCCGGGGGATGACTTGCGGTAGGCGACGAATCTGCAGAATGCATCACCAAGGAGTGGGTGTGGGCGAGGCCAGGCCGCGAGGAAGGCCTCTCGGGAATCGAGTTAGAGTCGGCTCGTTGCACAGATGGATAATGGGCCGGCCATGAGGTGTTCAATTCTCGCAGGCTCTGCAGCAGCTCCAGGACCTTGTTTATCGAGCGGCCCAGCGTCGCGCGCTGCGAGTTGTACCACATCTGGTGCAGTGCGCCAGAGTGCGGCCGGTCATGGTGCATTGCCATTTCCCACGTCGAAGACGACGTCGCCATCTCGTGCTGGTCGTCGCCCGCCCCGCTGCCGCCATAGCCAGAGTCAGTCCCCAGCATGTCCTGCAGCCTCGCTGCATGCTCGGAGGCAGAGCCGCTGCCGACGGTCATGTAATGGGGGCGGCCGGAGGGAGGAGTGTCTGTCGGCGCGTCGGCATCGGGCTCGGGGATCGCGGGAGCCTTCCCCTTGCCCGTGAAGTAATCCTGGCTCATCTCGCACGGCTTTTCTCGAACGGCATGGTCGAGAGGAGGGCACTCTGTTCCAGGATGATGTCGGTTGCCGTGTCGGTTGCCGATATCGTGTACGTAGGAGGTATGGAGCTGGTAGGATGGGACGATGGGATGATGGGCAGACTCGTCCGCTGCATAATTACAAGTATTCCATGATTTTGGGGCAGCGGCAAATTCTGGGCCGGCAGCGCACCAAAACGCGGTGATTGGCTGCGCAGAGGCAGAAGCTCCGGATAGCGCTTCATCTCACGCTGCCATGGCTACATCACCGTGCTTTGTATCCGAGAGGTGCGAGTACTTTGTGCTGGGCACGCGCGTCTGCACCCCGCAGGTATCCTCCGTCTCCGGGGTACCCGCCAATTTACGCGCAGCACGCACCGCCTGCGCCTGAGTCGCCGCCGCGCCGCCACCAAGCGCCTACCAACCAGAGACCACAGCGCAGTCGACAGTTACGTAGGGGCCTGGCAGGAGCAGGACTGGCACGATCTGATACCCATCCTCGGCTTCCGCCGCGCAGGCAGCCTCCTACATCCTCAACAGACAACGCGAACGTCTTGCCATCGCCCTGCGGCGCCCTGCTCCCTTCTCTACCGCCCGGCCTCCCGCGACGAGAAGAGGGCACTCCCCGACAGGCGACATGAATGTGCGTGCGGTGCCTGTGAACCGGCTCCCCCCATGCCGTGGCTGACTGTTGTCTCCAGATCCTGGAATGGGCCTTCGGCAAGCGCATGACGCCAGCGGAGCGTTTGCGCAAGAACCAGCGCATGCTTGACAAGGCGATCCGAGAGCTGGACCAGACGCGCGTCAAGTTGGAGAAGCAGGAAAAGACACTCATACAGCAGATCAAGACGAGCGCCAAGAATGGCCAGATGGGTGCGTGCAAGATCCAGGCCAAGGATTTGGTCCGCACCCGGCGATACATTGAGAAGTTCTTTGCTATGCGGAGCCAGCTTCAAAAGATATCCCTGCGGCTTCAGGTACGGTTGCGCCACGAGGTTGTGATGACTTCGGGCACTGACAAGGAACAGACATACCGGACGAACGAGCAGATGATGCAGGCCATGAAGGGGGCCACCATGGCGCTTGGCAGCATGAATAAGTCGATGAACCTACCACAGCTGCAGCGAATTGCCATGGAGTTCGAGCGCGAGAACGACATCATGGAGCAGCGACAGGAGATGATGGACGATGCGGTCGACGACGCCATGGACGTTGGTATCGAGGACGAAGGCGACGAGCTCGTCGAGCAAGCCTTGGAGGATATTGGAATCGACTTCAAGCAAGCCGTGAGTCTGCTTATCGAGCTGTCTTCACCTCGTGACTCTGGCACTGACTACCCCTTCACAGCTTGGCGAGACTCCGACAGCGCTGGGAGATTCTTTCGTGTCCGAAGGCAAAGTTGCGCAAGCGGTTGGCGGAGGCGGCGGCGGCGACCCCGTAGATGACGACCTTCAAGCCCGGTTAGACAGTTTACGGAAATGATAGCTCGGCGTTGTGCGAATTTAGAACTTTTACGATCTCCTAGCCCCGTGTCTGGCTGAAAGAGTCAGGCAGTATCGAATGCCTTTTTGATGCTACATCTGCCATCGCCCATGGAGAGAGCCATTCTGTTTATTTGGCAGATACGCCGCTGTGCTCTGTGCCTTGGAGAGGGATGTTAGGGGTCCGCCATTTGGGCTTATATAGGGCCGTAGGGTATCCATCTTGATTGCGAAGATGGCCAACTGAAATCATTTTGACCCAAGTGGCATCCACAACATACTCGTAGACTCTCGCACTGAATGCCAACGACCTTTTATAGGTACACTTTCGCTGTTCCGCGAGCAACTCACCGAGTTCGAAGGATCAACGCCTGGTAATACCTGATTATAGTCAAATGGAGGACTCGGCTGCTTCAGTAGGTATGGAGTAAGCCTCGCGACTAGATAATCATATCACGCTTGCTGAACCAACAGGACAGACGCCCAGCGGCAGGCAAGCCGCCGATCAGAAGGCATGCGTCTTTTGATAGGCCTCATGCCCGTCGGATTTGGCGGACTCGTTTGCCGGACACTTGTCACCTCGGAGTCCGAGGACATTGTGCTAGACGCTTACAGCAGCAAGCAAAAACATCCGAGCCCGACAGACCACACATGACGCTGCCCGCCGTACGCTTTGCGGTGCCAGACTAACTAGCTCTGACACCACCTCCGCGACTCCCGCGATGGTCACTCTTCGCAAAGACCCAAGGCCTGATTGCGGCAGGGTTGCAGGATACCATTCTCGAGCTGGATCCATGGACCAGAGCAGAGCTACGCATCTCATATGCCCATGCTTGCCTTGACACCAGTGCCTGGCCGTGGTGATGAGATGAGGCTCGTATGGTTATGGCGGGGGCTTGGAGGGGTCCGCCAGCTGACGATCAGCGTCGGGTCCTTTGGCAGCCCAACGCAGCGCATTCGTACGGAGGAGGTGGAACTCATTCGGGGCTCCCAAGGAGCTGCCAGCCCCACCAAACGCCACCTCACCGCACCTGCGGCCCGACCGGCAACTGAGGGGAAGGTGCTGAAGCCCCAGCTCCCGCCCACCTCAGGTAGCATGGGCACGCGCAGGCACTCGTGGCAAGGAGCTTGCAGGTGCCAAGCAGGCCTGGAGGCGCCCAAGTCCCCCGGAGGCCCTTCCCCGGCCATCGCCCGCTGTCTTCCCCCCCACCGCCCGAGGGGACGTCGATAAGACAACCGTGACCAACACCAAACCATCCATCGCCATCACCATCATCGCTCCATCACAGCGATACCAACACCAGCAACGTCCGCAGCAACGGAAAGGCCAGATCGTACTGCTGGCCACACGGTCCATCTGCCCTGCTTTGGATTGCACGATCGCGCAGCTCCGATACCTCCCCTCGACGGCTTTGTCAGCGCTCGTCGGTCATTAACTCCATCAGACCAAGGACGGCGACAGCCACTCCGCCGACGAAGACGACGCCGCCGCAGCGTCATTGCTTAGCCAGGTATGTGAAGCAACACAGCAGAATGCATTCGCCTCGTCGCCGCGCCCCCAAGCGAGTTGCACGACCGTGCTGCGCTGTTCTCTTGCTCTCAGAGGCCGCGAAGCACCGAGGCGCCGAGCGAGCCCAACGCGTTACGTCCGTCGTGGTGATTCATAAACGGCCCCCCGCCATCACGCAACAGCTGCTAGCACTATCACTTACCTTGGCAACGGTTCCATCGACTCTACCCGCCCCTAAGCCTCCTTTGCCGCTGCTTCCAGATCAGCCTTTCCGCTGCCCCATCCTCTGCAACGCCCGCCCCCGCTGACAGTTGCGATATCATAGACAGCACACGGCGAAGCTGCCCAATAAACACTTCCTACACGAAACCGCGTGACTTCGAGTCCCGGGGTCAATCTGCTTATCTGGTTTGGGACACCCGCGAGCCTGTCTCTGCAGAACGCGGCACACCACGACGCTTCTGGCCCGCATCGAGACGATACAGATTGCAACGCCATATCCCCATCAAACGTTATCCAACATTAAGCCAACGTGGCCGAGCCCCTCACCTACTCAGGTTACGCCCCCCCAAACCACAAGCTGGCAGGCAACAAGCGCCGCAGTCTGTCCTCTCAAGGAGGAAGCCTGCTGAATAGAATGTTTGGCGGCAGCTCCAACTCTTCGGGACCCAAGACTGAGAGTGATTCCAAGGCGGAGGGCAAGTCGTCTTCACCTGAGTCGAGTCCCAACTCCAACGTCTCGATCCCTGTCAAGTCAACAGAGCAGGCAGCCCTCGGCGAGAAGCGCAGCGGTAACGGCAGCCCCCCAGGCCGAAACGACAATGGCGGCTCCACGGATAAGAAGCGCAGGAGTAGCAGCGTCGGAAGCAAAGCCAGCAGCCTACTGGCCTCGGCGAAGAACTCTCTTAACCTCGGCCAGTCTGGTCGCGGCAACCCGGATTTGAGCTCGCAGACGCCTCTTCAGAAGCTGGGTAAGCAAGATCCGGCGTTGGCCGTGCCCCAGGGCCAACATAACAACTCCGCTGGTGAGTCGGTGCCTGGTCCCAAATCCACGTTCCGTGTCGGTGTTTGGGAAGATCGGAACAAGAAATGTCGCCGAACAATGGAGGATACCCATGCTTTTCTATACAACTTTCTCGACACTCCTGCCCCTGCCCCTACACCCTCGTCCGTGCCTACGACGGACGGGAGCGACGGGGAAAAGGTGACACTTGGCGGAGTCAACGCGCCCGGTCAGGACATGGTTCAGTCGGACAATGGCTACTTTGCAATCTTCGACGGACACGCCGGCACCTTTGCCGCCGATTGGTGTGGGAAGAAGCTGCATATTATTCTTGAGGAAATGATTCGCAAGAATCCCAACGCCGCTATCCCGGAGCTGCTGGATCAGACCTTCACCACTGTCGACGCACAGCTCGAGAAGCTGCCGTTGAAGAACAGCGGGTGCACAGCGGCCATCGCTGTGCTTCGTTGGGAAGATCGTGTTCCCAGCAATCAGTCCATTACTGGCTCTCTGCCGATTGCTCCTGCCACTGCCGCCGCCGCCGCCGCCGCCGCCAAGGTAGCGGCCAAATCGAGCGAGGGAGGTTCGTTCGACAAGGACAAGGGAGTGTCCACGTCTTTGACGGAGGTCGCAAATGCACCGTTATCAGAAGCAGCGCATGCGAACTTGAAGGGGTCCGCGAGCCGACAGCGTGTCCTCTACACAGCCAATGTTGGGGATGCGCGTATCATTCTATGTCGCGGCGGCAAGGCATTGCGATTGTCGTACGACCACAAAGGTAGCGACGAGAATGAGGGTAGGCGAATTGCAAATGCAGGCGGCTTGATCTTGAATAATCGTGTCAACGGCGTCTTGGCCGTGACACGAGCACTTGGCGACGCCTATATGAAGGACCTCGTCACGGGTCATCCTTACACGACTGAAACCGTCATCCAGCCCGACGTTGACGAGTTTATCATCATTGCTTGTGATGGCGTAAGTTGACAGCCAGACCAGCATTGCGTTTATTCCCTTGCATCATCCCATATTAACTACTTCATAGCTGTGGGACGTATGTACAGACCAAGAAGCTGTTGACTTGGTTCGGCACAACCAAGATCCCACTGCCGCCTCGAAGTCGCTGGTCGACCACGCACTCAGCCGTTTCAGCACCGACAATCTCTCATGTATGATTGTTCGATTTGACAAGCAAGCTGTTGTGCAGAGTCAAAATGACAAAGGCAGCGCCGCTGAATCGGGCGCAGCATCAGCAAAGGTCAGTGAGGCGGACAGGATCGTCAACGACACCAAGCAGAAGATTGCAGACGGTACAACTCCAGCAGTGGGTGTCTCAGCAAGCAACAGCGGCCGTGGTTACGAAGCGATAGAGCCGAGCGAGGGAGAATTCATACCAACGGCGCTCGACGGAACGCTGGAAGAGGAGCCCGGAGTTATCGAGGAGGACGATGGGCCTGAGGTGACGGCGGATGCCGACAAAGATCTCAAGGCGGACTGATTTGTACTCAGGAGATTGGCGTCTTGAGGATTCCTTTTTGCCCTCCCATTCATGCCACAGACTTGTTTTGAGTCAACATGGTAGCAGGATGAGGGTCGGACGCGCTGGACACGACATCCCATTCTTTCTTTAGTCTTTCGGCGAAGCCATTGAGAAGACTCTATCTCTTCATGGAGCTGAGACGCAAATGGTCTGTTAGAGCTGTCAAGAAAGACAGCAGGGCTTGCCTGTCGACTGTGCCTCGGCCATGACGTGGGCACGCAGGCACGCAGGACAGGCAGCAAGGATCATGGGAGGGCATCATAAGTAGGTATCTGTACGAGTAAATGTACCTCATTGCTGGACGACGATGCCCTACTGCGAGATTGTCCCTGCATGGCCGAAGAGGTGCTCCAAAATGAACGCGTCCACGTCTCACAGCAACAACGCGCCGTGCTCCTTGCGCCATCTACGTGTACTATTACTCGCCCATACCCTAGCAAGGCTAGACATGAAAGCAGAGGGTCATTGGCGATGGCGTTTGTTGGGCCGGGCGGCCGCTTTGACCTGTTCCCGGGCCCTCGCAAGCCTACAGGCGTGAGATGTGGCGTCTGTGTGTGTCAGATTTCCCCTCTCCTAAGGCAGCCCCAGGCTTGAATTAGTCTGTTCGTGGAGCTTCCCAATCTTTGCATGTTTCCACAGGAAGTGAGCATCGTGAGATGTCCGCAGCGTTGCAGGTTGAGTTGCTAGGTAAGGTACCTAGGGAGGTGCACGCGGCACAGCCTGTATGGTTGGGCAGCGGAAAGGTGGCTCACATGCGGCTACAGTGCAGTCCGAAGCCGCGGTGCTCTACGCGGAACGACATGGCGCGATGCATGGCACCAGCTTCGATAGTTAGCGTTGACGCGGGGGAGAGGAGGAGGAGGAGGAGGATGAGGAGGCCTGTCCTCGAAGCTGATCCGTGCCGAGCCAGTGTCAAAGGGCACGGGGAATTCACACACAAGGGGGCTTACCCGATCGATTCGTTGACCCGCGAGCCCATCCCAACCTACGAGTATTCTATCCCATCCCATCCATGTGTTCTTCGCCACGGGCTTAGAGTTTCGGCAATTGGTGGAGCGGCGAACAGGAGCCCCTGGACGGGCTCGAGGTTGCTGCAGCGTGAGTGGCCCTGTGTCGGGTCGGTTGTGGCGCGCACAGCGTGGTCGATGTCGCCGTTGCAGCAGCCTTGTTGCAGGTCCAGACCCCTGGGTCCCCCACTGCGGCGAGGGTCCGTGGGCGTGTCCGGGCCCCTGTAACTTAGGCATGAGCAGTCCCTGGCAGCCCCTACTAGCCGTGCTCTAATCGATGGACGCATCGAACAGGGCAGGCGACAAATGGAGACCCCCTATGGGCAATTGCTCCCCCGGACGGGCGAGGTCGGTCAGACGAGTCGCAAAATATCCTGACGCGAACTCCTCTTTTCCCTCCCCAGGTCTCGCCATCGCTTTGTATCCAGCCCACCCCAGTCCCCTCACCCCTGGTGACGACAATCCTCTCCTTTGTCACCTGTCCAGCGACAGGCCGGATCAAGCTGGCTTATTAGCTGAGCTTGAGTCGTGAACGTGGAACGAGTACGTCGTGCAAAGGCCAGCCCGCTGTTGCCCCCCAAGCTTACACGATGCCGTCTAGGAGCCCAGCAGTCGTTGCTTTTTGGCAGTGTCTCGGGCAAAGGCACTCGATAATCCGTTCCGGCGCCCGACCTCCTGTCGAATTGTCGGGATACCTCGACCTTGACGTCGCCGACAAAGGCATTTTCCTGGCCTCTTTCCCATGTCCTTTCCGCCGCGTCGTCGCCACCTGGTCGCGTCGGCAAGCCGGGCCCCTGAGATCCTGTCCTAGCGTCAAGACTCCCACGCCTCCACGCCCGCACCGCAGTCGATATCCGCCACGGTTCGCCCTCTGCCGGCCTTGACGGCGAAGCAAGGGCTAGAAAGGAGGCAGAGCCACGGACACCATGTCGCTCAATGGGTTGGATAGCCCCGAGATTGCCGAGGCGCACGAAGCCGCTGCGTCGGAGGCTGGAGGATGGTACGGCCGTGTCACGTTGAAATTACCCCCGAGAGAGCAATTTACTGATCAAATTGCGCTCGTCGAAACAGGTTCCTCCTCAAGTACTCGTCCCGTGACGAGGTCGAGCTGCTGAGCCGCGGCAGCCGAGGCATTGTTGAAATGCGCAACGCCGTGACGGAATACGAAGAGACGAGCCCCCTTTATGGTTTCCTCAAGTATCGCAGGAGAAACTTCATCATAAAGTTTCTGCCGGCAGACTGCTCTCGGCTCATTCAGGGTGCGTTCGAATTGGCAGTGAAGAAAGGAAGCGGAATGCTGACGAATGGCCCTCTCTACAGCTCGTGTGGTTGTTCACTTCCTTGCCATTTGCGAACAATTCTCCCCATACGACACCACGTTCGAAATTGCCGCGGCAAGCGAGCTCAAGGAAACAAAGCTATCCGCAGCCTGCTCGCTGCACGCCGCTTCTTGCTCGACTTCGTCTTCCACCAGCTCCCTGCGCAGGAGGCGCCTGGTGGAGATTGCCGAGGAAGACGAGGATGAGCAGCGAGCCAGCAAGCGACAGTCTGTTCTGGAGCCAGACGGAGAGCGGCCCAAATCGCCGGCTGCTGACGCTTCCACAGCGGATCCTGTGACTCTTAATTCGGAGCTGGCCGCATCCCCTGAACACAGCAAGTTCTCTGCAGGCTCGACGTCCGAGCTGCCGACATTCGTGGGCGTCGACGATCGGCCAACCTCGCCTGCGAAATCCATCGGCGCAGATTCGATCCGAACCGACCTCTTCAGCTACTCGTCGTATCCCCACAGCAAGCCAAAGGTCAAGCTCGCCCCCCGACCTTCGCTCGATGTTACCGGCCGGCCACAGGCAGCTGGCAACTTTCGACCTGTCTCTGCCATCCCCGCAGGCTTCAAGCTATTTGGCAAAGACAGCAAGAAGGGCAAGAGCAGTAAAGACAACCGCGCTGTCGCCTCTCAACAAGATAATGCTGGCTTCGACTCCGCTTCCTCAATCACTGCCGCCCCAGAAGAAGCACTGCGGGCCCAGGGCAACGGCTCCAGGCCGGCTACGAGTTCTGGTCTTCCTGCCGAGCCCAGCACGATGCCTCCTCCGCCCAATCCGAAGAAGCAGACCATTTCACCCGAAAAGGCAAGGCTGATGAAAGCCATGCAAATGAGGGAGAAGAAGAAGAGGACAAGCGTGCAGCCACCACTGCCGGCTTTGGCTTCTCACGATATAGCTTCTCCGGACAGGAAAGAGTCACCGGCGGATGGTGTCGAGAACGCTCCGCAGGGAGGCGAGGATGCACCTGGAGTTGAGACACACACTGGAAATGAACTGCCGAAGACCGATTCAAGCGATATGTTGGATTTGGTTCCTCCCTCAGCACAAAATGACCAGACGTCAGACGCGACACAGTCTGATTCACGACCAACCAGCCCCATCGTGGCCTCTTCTGAGACGGAGCAGTCTACCAAGGCGTCATCGCTATCGGAGTCAACCGACGAGACGCCACGCGTCAAGGAGGCGGAAGCCTTAGCGGATGACGATGCTGAATCTCGAGCATCGTCTGAGGACGTCTCGGCAAAAGATTCCCAGCAACATGCCGCATTGGTTGCAGAGACATCCATATTGGAGAGCACCGAAGAATCTGGCTCTGTTGACCATTTGCCCACTGAAGTTACTCCAACAGCACAAAGTATTGAGGAAGACACTACTGCTCCGGAGCTAGAACACACCATTTCGGGGGAGAGTGCTTCAGATTCGACGGCCAGGGCCTCCGAGTTACTGGCTCCCGCTCCCGATACCTACTCAAACATTTGCACGGGTACTGAGGATGATAACCAAGAACCTCACGAAGTCGTTGCTCTGCCAATATCGGAGTCATCAGCCAGCATTCCAGCCTCACCGAAACCGCCGCAGCAGGGATTGTTTGGAATCGTGGATACCGAGTCAAACAGAAGTCCACCTGCCATCGAGCTAGCACCTACGACGGATATGAGTGACGAAGCCGTTTCTGAGCAGCCGGTGGCTCTTCAGATCGATATTCCCACGAAGCCTCCGGCAGCAGCGGCAAAAGCCGCCTTGGGGGAAACCACAGAATCCGCGCCATCACAATCACGCCCCGAGGAGGGCCCGACGCCCCCGTCGGACGACCTTATTGCTGATCAGAACGACCAGGAGCAGTACGACAGCGAGGCAGAGAGGATATGCGCGCAGGCGGACAAGCCAAAGCGCAGAGGCGGTTTCATCGAACCCCTCCGCATCGACCTCGCCAACCACAGCCGGCAGACGTCGCGCTCAGAAGCCAATTTCTCGGATGACGAAGAATTGATGGAAGAGCTGCGGAGCGCGACAGTGCAAGAAGCGAAGTCGATGCCTCTAGCCAAGACCCCAGTCTCTGTGACTTTCCCAGCAGGCCCGAATCAGGGACTCGGCCCAACGGGCACACCAAAAGCTCACATGATCAGGACTATATCCAACCCGGTTCGGAGCAGTCTCGTCGTGCCTACCGATGTCAAGCCAACGTCGGCAAGATCCATCAGTTCCGGGGCAGCGTACTTGCAACAGGTTGCTCAACAGCCGCAGCAAGGTGGCAACCTGGCGAAGAAGACCAACATCGGATCGAGCATCTCCCAGCGCATCAAGGCGCTGGAGAAGCTGTCTGCAGGATCTGGGGAGGCGGGGGCACCCGCTGCAAGGGAGCGGCCCGCGTCGACGTTTTTCGCCGTCAAGAAGCGGGAGCCGTCCAGGTCACCCTCTGTTATGGACAGGGCCATTTCGCTCAGGAGAGCCCCCGAGTCTCCTTCGCGGTCCCATGACTCATCACCAGAGGCAGGCAAGCGGAATCGTCGAGATCGGTCCGGCTCGGTGACGAGCCGCTTGTCCATGTTCGAGTCGCCGCCGGGAGCCAATCCTTCTGCGCGCGCCAACTCTTCAGGCCGATCGCCTGGTGGCACGCAGCGCGGACGACCCGAGTCGGTGTCGGTAACGGCTAAGATCGTCCGGGATCCGAACCAAAGTATGAAGTTCGGCTTCGAACCACCCAAAGACCCCTCAGAGTACAGCCATCTAGAGCTAAAGCAGTCTCCCTTGCTGGTCGATCACCAGAGGGCGACTCGGGAACCCACTTCGGTGGCCATAGAGCAAGCGTCGGGCCGCAGATCAAGCTCACAGGAGCGTAGCAGGTCGGGCAAATCGCGAGGGTCCTCTCTCAGCATTGTCAAGGACTTCATCAAGGAGCGGCGCAAGTCTGTCACCTCGAACCAAGGGGAGGTCCTTTCCGCCCCAGCCCCGTCTAACCACTCGCGCTCGCCCTCGCGCCCCGTATCCGTCCACCAGAACAGCACCTTTTCTCCCCGGCTGTCCATCAGCAGCCGTCGCTCGTCCATCAGCAAGGACCGCGACAGTGTCCTGTCGCCGGCCGGAGAGGGCTTCGGGGACGACGCCAAGTCGACCAACGGGGACAAGAAGCTGTCGCGGGCCGGACGCTTTATGCGACGCTTGTCCACCCTCTCCGGGGGCCGCGGCAAAAACTCGCCGACGGCCATCTCATCCACGGTCACGGAGGAGGAGATAGCCGAGCCACCCACGGTCAGACCAGCAACCACTGGCACGCCGACGATTGTGTCGTACATGGGCGACGTCAATGTGCAGTTCCCCGACAACCTGCTCTGGAAGCGCCGTAACATGTGCCTCGACTCCCAGGGCTTCCTGATTCTGAGCGCGCTGCCGGCCCAGAGCGGCAAGCAGGCGCAGGGGAGCAAGCGCTATCACCTCACCGAGTTCCGGAAACCGTACACGCCGGACGTGGAGGTCCAGGAGCTTCCCAACAGCGTGGTGCTCGACTTCATCGAGGGCGCCAGCATACAGGTGGCCTGCGAGGACCGAGCCGAACAGCTGAATGTGCTGAGCAGTAAGCCGCCCATCACTCGTCAACCCTTTCACGGCGTTTACATTCAAGCTAACACGACGTAGTCCTGCAAGATGCGCATGCGACTCGTGGCTCGACTTACGGGCTTTGACCGTCCCAGCTTCTCTCGAAACATGACGACGTCTTGGTGTCTGCTCCACAGCAAGGCGTCGCATAGGCCCCGTCTAGCCAGCCTGTCTCTTGCTATGCGCCCGGCGAGTCGCTCGTCGATACTCGCGCCCGCCCATAACACCACTCAGGGCTCCCTCCCTCCCTTTGTGCTTTCTCTCTACACTGCCATCTTCCTTGCACCACTTTGCTCAGGCCTTGGAGATGTTGTTTCACCCAACAAAGAGGGCAATGGTCTGTCATTTATTTACATGGCTCGAGTTGCATCTACATTTTAAATCTTCTTGCTTTCATCTTTCGTCTTACGCCTTTACTTCTAGAGATTTATTGTCTTATTTAGCGCCTCCAACGCATCTCTCGTTGTATCCTGCTGCGTCTGCAGCGGGAGTCGCAAATCACAATGATACCAGCCGGCATCCCAATTGCAGGGCCCTCGACGCTTCCTTTTCTTCCTCTTTCTCTTCCTCTTTCTCCTCCTCCTTCTTCCCTTCTTGCTTACCTCTCCGTCTCCATCTTCTTCTTCTTCTTCTTCTTCTCTTCTCCGACCCTCTTCATTTCCTTCAGATACGCTCATTCCCTGAAAAAGTCCCTTTTGTCACAAAACTTGCAATACTTGAACGAGCGTCTGTCTTCTCTGGGCCATGTCCCGATGCTGTCGAGGGGCTTGTGCTGCGGGTGGTGATGGGCAGCCGAGGAGGAGGCTTCTCAGAGAGATCTCGCCATGCGTGCCGACATATAACAATGCATATTGTTCCTTCTCGCCTGTGTGCAGCCTTTTGTCGATCATAAGGCATATGTGACTTTTGCGTGAAAGGCAGAAAGGGGGCGCAAGGGGAACGGTGCGGAGGAGTCTTACGGCATGCACGCAACTTGATCGAAGCGAGGGCAGAGTGAAAGCTCGACTTTAGACTCTGCAATTCGTCCTACAAAATTTTCAAGACTTGCTTCAATCTTGTCAATCCTAGCCGTAGACTCTCCGCTCCTCATCGTGCCATCTACTAGTTTTTCCGACTGTCCGAGCATTTCCTTGAGCCAATTTCTACGAGGGGCCTCTCGCCCACCGCGCCGCCTCAGTCTGCTCTTCGCCCTTCACCATGCAGCAATCATCCCGAGTGATGCAATGACTTGAACAAGCCATATCCAATAACAGGCTTGATGAAATCACCAAAGACACCAATTCGCAACGCCAAGAGGGGGGCTACCCAAAGAAGCAAAAACACCAAGCAGTCCGACATGAAACATAGGGCCTCGTGAAGGCAAGTATGTATAGGAGCAGTCGAGCAGATAGCCACCCAAAACCAAGCAACAAGCACAATTTTCCTCGCCTCCATTTGCTTACAGGAACAAATGGTTGTTTGTTTTTCTTTTCCGTTTTCGCCAGCCGATTCGTCCCTCTGGGCGCATCCTTGTCCCAGCCTAGCTTTGCTGCGCTTTGTTTTCTGGCGCTGAAGTTTTCCAGTGTCGCATCATAGACGGAGCGTGTTCGTGTCCGATTCGAGCCCCGCCGGCTCGTTCCTCTCGTCTTCGTCAGTCATTATTACGTTCGCTTATCCGAAAGTTTCCGCGGTTCGGTCGTCCCCGACCTCGAGTGCGTTGGTCTCAGCTACTGCCGCCGGCGTTGTTGGCGTTACCGCTTGCAGATCCCGGTCCCTCCATGCCGGAAAACTGAACGGGGTCCATGGCCATGTACTCCAACAGGTCGAGGCCGCCAACGTTGACGCCTTCGGCCGTCATCGCAACCGAGCTGTTCTCCATGTTCTGGAAGAAGGCTGGCCCGGGCGGCAGGTACCACATCTCATTGCCGGGGTTGTTCCACTCCTCAAAGAGATGCATGTCCATGCCAGCACCAGGGCCAGTCGTGTTATTATCCACGTGCGCTGCTGGTGTCGAAGGGCCAATGGAAGAGGCACCGGGATATGGGAAGTTGCCTGTCGTGAGGTCGAAAGGCGTTGCGGAGATGTTGTTCCCTTCCATGGTAGGGGATCCCGCTCGGTCTATGCAGTTCATCAGCACCCAGCACCGGCTGCATAAGGGGAGAAAATGTTGGTCAAGACTTACAGTGCCCGTTGAGGCCATCGCGCAGCTTCTGCGCATGCCCACCCACCCAGTTGGCGTTGCTTTCGCCATGAGGTCCCCCGGCGCCGTTCGCCCCTTCGGGCATGGGACTCTGCCCCTTGCCGGAAGACTGCTGCATGGTCGGCGCCTGGATGAATCGGTTCCTCAGCCTGCTCGTCAGCGTCTCGAGCAGGTCCGCGAAGCGGATACCCAGGTGGACGTCATCCACCACACAGTTGCGGAGGGCCTCCACGGTAGCGTCCATGAGATCGATGCTCATCTTGACATCCGATCGCGGCGCGCCGAGAGCAAACGTCTTGAGAAGGAACATGGCGCCGCTGATGATGCGGAAGTATGTTCGCACAGGGGCGTGCTTAAGGTATCCACCAGGGAGCAGGCCGTCGACGACGGTCCGAAGTAGGTTGCGGCATCCGTCGACGACTTCTCGAACGTATTCTTGATCGTGGACGGTGAATCCACCAAGCTGGCCCAACGGCAGCTTGCCGAAATTGATCATGGTTTGGGGCGAGAGCTGGGCATGCGCGGCCTGCCCGTCTCCGTTGGTCGCGTTGGTCGCGTTGGCCGCATTGTTAGTGCATCTCTCAACGACTGCCTGCAGGGACAGCGAGTTGACGTAGATGCGAACGTATTCATACTCAATAGTGAGGATGTGCCTGATGAACTGGGGGAGGCGGAACAGCTCAAACTCCCGGTACCAATCCCGGAGCATGGGGCTGAACTCCTTCAGCAAGGCAACGTATTTCCCACTCGTAATGATCTCGGTTGTGTGTTTTCGCGAACGAAAAAGCTTTTCGTTGCCAAGATGCATCGCGTTGCTGATACCCGCCCAGCAGTGAATGATCTGGTCATCGAGCTCCAGATCCGGCACGTAGTTAAAACCGTTTGCCAAAGAGGATGTGCTGGGTGTTGCGCCGTCGCTCGACATGGTTCGGCGGCGGGCAACAGCCGGGTCGCTCTTGCGCAAGTGCTCAGGGGTCATGCTGGTCCACCCAAGACGGCCAGCTAGCTGGGAGGTGTAGATGAGCAGCAGTCTCTTAATTCGGTTCGCCCGGGTCCTGTACCCCTCGTCTTGGAATTCGGGCCGCGTTATGGCATCGTCTTTGAGCAGCTCGTCGATGTCGTCAAACACGCCAAGTTCGTAGGCCAGTCCCATGGCCGTGCTGAGGAGCATCCAGCACATCCGATCGCTTCTCCACGCGGGTTCCAGCCAGCTCTCGATCCTCTTGCCGCCAAACCCGGCACCAACATTCCTGCTGGAATCGTCGGTTCCCGGCATCGGGATGGCATCATAATCAGGGAGCATCAGCTCGTCCGTTGCCTCCTGAGGCGGGAAATGCAAGGCACGAGGGTGCCACTCGGTGAGGATCAGCAACGACTCGATGGTGCCGAGGGTCCGTAGGCTGCCCTTTCGCATGCCACGCCACGGCGCGGTGCTGCTCGTGTCCGTCTCTTCCATGATGATGGAAGAGGAGCCCCCCGAACCACAGAAGCCGCCGCCAAATGCTTCCTGTCCCCAGAGACATCTCTCAATCATGCCTCGCAGGTAGGTCCACAGCTGTTCAGGGATGGCGTGAGACCGGCAGTGTCCGCCAGTTCCGGGCATCTGGCGGTATCTCGAGGCAATAGTGAGCAATGTCACAGTCAGGATTGGCTCCTCCTGCAGGAGCGTGATGTGCGAGGCAGGGTCACTGAAGGTCGGAGGAGATATGGGTGTCATGGGCGACAGATACTTGTAGTAGCTGGCGAGGGGTGTCAGTGCACGGTCAAATGGACGGTGACTTCGCCATGAACCTACTAGTCGATGTATTGGATGGCCTCTTGCGCCGTGAACCAGCCCGCCCGCACGAAGCGGAACCGGCTCCAGGCCTTCAAAGCGCTGATGTACCCCGGGTTGTTCCTCAAGCCCGGCTGCTGAGCCAGCTCCGGGTCGATGGGCTGCTGCTGCTGCTGCTGCATGGCTTGCTGTTGGTGTAGCTGCTGCTGCTGCTCCAACTTGATGGACATGCTCGAGGGTCGGGGGGGATCGCGGTTCGGAGCCTCCTGCGGCGTCGCGTGGAGGGCCGGCACTGTGGTCACAGAGGCAGTGCTGCCCTCTCGCCTGTGGTTTGCAGCCGGGCTGGGCACGTCAGCGTTGTCTGAAGGCTTGCTATACGGGTTGACAACAAACCTGTCTGTTGCTGCCTTGTAGAGTAGATCGAGGGCATCATGGGGCCCGTACATGCCTCGACGCATCACCGCTTGAGCCTCGAGGTTCTCAAGCGTCTGGTTTGCGTCGCCTTCGCCGTCAAACTCGCCGTTCTTGCCGTCGCGGGTGCGTACGCTGCCGTCAGGTCGCCTCAAGGGATGGGTCCTGCCGTGGGAGCCGCCCGGGGTCAGAGGCACGTCGCTGTAGAAGCGGCGATCCAGACGCACCGGGGGCGGGCTGCCCGAGGCGTGCAGCCTCTTGCGCCCGTTGCGGACGATGTAGTCGTCGACATCGCTTCCCTCGTCGTCGTCGGTCTTGCGCTTGCGCCTGGTGGCGCTGAAGAAGCACTCCTTGCTCTCGCGACGGCAGCGCACGCAGGGCGGGTCGTGAGGGTTGTCGACGCTGCCGAGGTCGCATCGCACTTTGCGCCGGCGGCAGGGGATGCAGGCCTGGTAGACGCGCTTGTGCTGCGCCTGCGATGCTGCCGCGCCCGAATCCTGCTGCGGTTGCTGGCCGCCGGGCGCCTGCTGCGACTGCGAGCGCTGGCCGCCGGGGGTCGACGAGGAGACGGCCGGGCTGGCCTGCGCAGCGCCGTACTGAGCCTGTGCCATGATGGGCAGGCGGGCGCCGACGCGACGTTGCGAGGGCGATGGCAATTCGGCTGGCGGCGGTTTGGCGAGGTCGAGTCCGTGACGGAGCCGCGCAGGGCCGAAGTGAAGCGTGGGCGATTGCGTCTGGCAGGGAGCGGGGTTCAGTGTCTGCGTGTCGGCGGTTCGGTTCGCAGCGGAACAGCGACGGCGGCCGGGCGTCTATAAGAACAGGCCGGGCTGCTGCGCAAGGCCTGCGACAGGGTGATGGGGTCTTGCAGCCGGCTGACCCAAGGGAATCCGAGCGCACCTGTTCCCGGGGCCCGTTGGTCGCAGCGCCTGGACTTGGGGCAGAGGGCAGGTTTGGTGATGATGGAGAGAGAGGGAGCGAGAACACAGGCCGAGACTTGTGGTGTCTGGGCTGGACCTTTTGGGAGAGAGGCGACGGGCAGGAGCCTGGGGTACCTGAGTACGCGCTGGGGGGACGGGCTACGGGCGACGGGCTACGGGCTACCTTAGGGGACTGCGGAGTACCTGCGCTGAGCCCAAGCAATTTTTGCCTGGCCCTCCCAGCCATGCCGCTGCCGTCGCCGTTGCCCCCTCATCTTTCCCCATCGTGCACCGACGTCCACGGCGACTCAGGGAGGCTCCGGCGCTGCAGTGGCGGACGGAGTGGGTGCGCCGTAGGTACGGAGCGCTGGCACGGGTACCCGTAGTCGGTACTCGTTCGTGCGAGGAGCAAGGTACTCGTACCCTGCCGTCTGTCTGCCAGTGCGGTAGCCAAGGGCACCCTCCCTCGCCCCTCACCCCTCTTCGCGCCGCCTGCCATCTGCTTGCCTGCCATCCTGCCTGCCCACGCCCACTCGGCCGCCGCTGGGTCGCTGCTGCCACGCCCACACCCCGATCTCATGTGGTAAAAGGAAGCAGCCTCCTGGCCTCCCCGGATCCGCTGGGCTCCGCGCGACAGCCAATCAGCGGGTGCCGGACGCGTCCTATTAGCCAATCAAGACGCCGTCCCGTCCAATCGTCGCCGTAGTTCCTCTCCCGGCCGGGGTCCCGCTGGGTCCTCGAGGTCACGTTGACAGCAGATTCGACCGACCGGAGAGTCGCTGCGAGTCCTAGTCGCGCAGTCGGCTCGCTAGGGACGCTGCTAGAGACGCCGCCGGTCTTTTCTTCCCACTTCATGCTGGGCGAGTGCGTCGGACGAGATAACGAGATACACGGCGAGATGCAGGCCCTTGCGTGGCGGCGGCGGCGAGTAATCACCCGACGCCTGCGCCAGTTCGTTCACCTTACCCATACAGCTTAGGGCCACACGGCAAAACCCTTATTGTGAGCACGCATACTCGTAGGGGTGGAAACCAACACAATGAATGAGCTTATCACGGCACGGAGAATCGCAGGCCTCTTCAGGCGGTTCACCATACCACGCTTGACGAGCATGCCCTCCTTGTTGCTCATGCGACGTAATGGCCGCCCCTCTGCTCGTCCGACCACTGGCACGGAGTAGACCATGCTATCGCGGCCAGCCGATAACAAAAGCTCGTCTCAAGCACCCCTTCCTCGGAAAGCGAGGCCGGGGTCGTTGACGATGGAGAACCCGGCTGGGCTGGCAAGGTGACTCGATTGGCTCATCGTGCTCGAGATGTTTCCGGCTTACAAAAGTCCGCCGCCAAGGCCGCAAGCCTACCGCTGCAGGTCAAACCATCCATCCCGAGGCCTGTCCAGGGACGGGACTCTACATCCGCCTCAACAGATCCAAGTACGAGTACGAGACGCTGGCCATTGAACCTGCTCCCGTCCCGGAGCATCCGGGACTCGTACGAAGCTTTGCTGCATTGCGGATCCGGCGCATCAAGCGCACTCGTAATACCCAATATCCGTCTTCCTGCGGCCGTGGAGCTTCTTGAAGCCTCATGGACTTGCATCCGTATGACAACCCCATCGCGTAACCTTGCCTGCGCTCGGGAGTTTCCTTGCGAGGATACTTAACCTGACACAGCTGCACGGATGATGATCCAGACCGGCCTTGTTCCACCTCGCCTCGCGCCGGTCAATATATTGGATCCGCCCTAGCCGTCGAGCCGGTGCAAGCGCGATGCTCGTCATCTCCAGCTTCTCAAATGCCATTACTCCCCAGCGCCCAGGGGTCCAGGCGCACTGGTACCTTCATTGGGTCGCTGCCACAGAATCGACCAGCCCAAAGGCTGACGCTACCAGCATTGCCATACATAGCCTCGTTGAACGTTCCCCTCTTGGCTCCCCATCCCCTGCTGGCCGACCCATGCGGCAGATTTCCATTACCCCATAGCGTCGCAGGGTGGTGGGTGGTACGCCGGTGCCGTCCCCTTTGGCACCGTCACGACCTCAATGGGGCCTTCGCAGAAGTACGAGTACAAGTACTCACGTGCTCAGTGCACAAGAAGTCAAATCCCCTAATAAACGATATCCCCAAAATAACCCAATCGTTCAAGAAAAATAAAACATCTCCATCGTCATGCCAAGCTCTCACTCTCAAATCCTGTGCATTGTCGTCGCGGGCGGCCTGTATTGATATCACAGCGTCGCATCGAACGGCCCCGCGTCGTCTTTGTCCCCTGTTGCAGCAACGCAACAATGTCCCAACGCACATAACGATGGCCATGCCTTCGTGCGCCGGCCAACTGTGCCGTGCATGTCAGAGATTGTAGGTCAAGGTCGTCGGCTATCGAGCAATTGCATGCCCCGCTGCAAGGCTTGACAGATGCACCGAACGTTCTCGCATCTCAGCTAAGCAAAGCTCGCTGCTCATCACAGCAAGCTGCTGTCTACGAATACATGCTCCTCGGGCTACTCGCCCCAGGATCTTACGTTGCCGTATCATCGAATGAGCCTCGGCTGCTCGACCTTGAAATATATTTTTACAGCTCAAGTGTCACATCTCATAGCCTAGCCTCTCCACGCAACAGCCAGAGTCCGCCAAAAGCTTGCTGCCTTGCAGAGAAGGGCGCGCCTGATTGACCAACGACATAGGCCGACAAGATGCCAAGTAGAGCCGTCGAGCTCACCTTAGCTCGTCAACCCGTCAGAGCGAACGAGAGGGGCGATTTGTCGTGGCCGTACGAAGCACCTGGACGGCGCTCGCTGCAAAGGGCAACCCATCACGGCCTCACAACAGTGAACAAAGTTCATTAACCATTCCGCGTTTCAGAATCAACGAAAACTATTAATTCACTCCCATGCCTCTACTCCGTCCATAAAGAAGAGCACATCTCCACTCTCGGTCTCCCATTTCCATTCTTGGGGCCTTTACATGAGGCCCCGGCGCTGGCTGCTCGCAGTCACCTTCCCCTCCCATACCTGACTGACCCCCCCAGGCTCAAAGTTGAGACCCGACCTTTTCCCTACATTCCACGACGTGATGGACTCGAAATCAGGCAAGCGGCTGGCGCTTCTCGGATTTAGCTTACGAGACCTTTCTTGGACTGTGCACGCTGGTCAGTATATATATACCGTTGCCGTCTTCGGCTGTTCGTCTCACCAGATGCTCCCAGAGTTTCGTCGTCAACAAGTCCGGCATCGTGTACAGGTCGATCGAGAACTCGCCCGCTTCAGCAAGGTTATTCACTATTAGCAAACCGTGAATAAACACAAAGAGGAAACAATGCAGCCCCGGGGCTAAAGGAGACGGCTCACCTTCCACATCACTTCTGATATATGTATCTGGGCCCTTGTTCTCGTTGATGAGCTGTATGACCCGCAGCAGGTCCTCCTCCTCGAGCTTCTCCAGGGCCTCGGCAATCTTCTCGTAGTCATGCTTCTGCGTGCCCTTCTTGGTGGCAAGTCCCTTCTTCTTGGGACGGTCCTCGTCCGTGGGCAGAGGCCCCGTCTCGCGCAGCCGCTCCTGCAGCGCCTGGGAAGGGTTCTTGAAGGTGACGGTGTGCGTGTTCTCGTAGTGCTCCTGAAGGAAGTTCAGGTCATGGATGATGGGTGCCAGCTTCGTCTTCTCCGTCGTGAAGCACTCGATGCTGATCTCGAACTCGCCCCATCCTTCGTTGGTGCAGATGAAAGGCGGCTTGGTGAAGGCTGGGGTACAAAAGATTAGCGACACTTTTCGGGACTGGTCACGCCCAAGGGATCGATGGACCACAATGGGGACGAGCGGGATAGACTGACTCTGAGTGGGATTCTCAAACGTAGGGTGCAGGTGGTAGACGACCTTTGTGAAGACGTCGGCAGGTCGCTCGTTGCCGTCCTCGTCCAGAATGTGCAGCCGCAAGCTCCATTCCCGCATGGGAAAGTCATCCACAGGCGGCTTATCGGTGCTGGAGGTGGTCAGCACTCGGTACCAACGCAAGATGGACGGAGGGAGGAGGCCGCTTACACAACGTGTTGGTCGGTCACGACCTTGACGATCCGCTGCAGAGGGTCAGCATGCCTTCTCGTAAGCCGGAGCGCCGTCCTCCTCTGCCTCGGGGCCATGGCGAGGGACGGTGGCAGCGAAGGGTGTTGTGCTCTCTCTCAGACGAAGGCAAAGGGACGGCGCCTAGCGCGATCGTTGCCTTGATGTGCCAAGCAGGATCGAGAGGGTATTTTGTGGGTGCGCAGACGACGGTGAAGGGGACAGAAGCAGACGGGAAACAGGCAGCAGGGCAGGACATGAATGCAACGAGCCGTGAAACTGCGTCACAGACATGAGGTGGCCGAGCTGGGGCTCCGGAGCTGCCCACGCGCGCCCAGCTGGCAGCTACGTAGGCACTGCGCAACCCATCGCCGTAGTAAGTGAATTACCACGGCGCCTTCACCCCTCGGCACGCGGGACAGGGACGGGCAACGCGCGCGGCAGACGTGTTCCAGCTTACCTCGACCAGCATGATGACCTCTTTTCTTCCCTTCTCTTCCAACTTGGAGCTCGTCCGTTCCGCTTCGGCCCTGTGCTACCCGCCCAGCAAGGTTGAACAAAAAAATCCTACACGCGGCGATCCAGACAAGGGACGCGCAGGGATGGCGCGTCCAAGAAGACCAATAGATATGTATAGATCCGATCAAATATATTCGAGCGAGGCGGCCGAGGAGCGATGCGGATGCGTGCTTTGCCGCGAAGAGTCGGCGTGTCGTCGATTCGGCGGTCGGTCGTGAAGGGGGACGTGGGAAGGCCGCCGCCGCCCAGAGAGCCGAAAGGCCTTGTGGTGTTAGCGTCCGGCCGCTGGCCCCTCTCCCTCTCCTCTCCTCGCCTCTCCTCTCCTTTCGCCCTAGGCGCTCGTAGGACGGGTGCCCCAACCCTGGCAGCTACGAGCACTGTAAGCCACCCGACGACTACTCGTACCTTAATGCGTGCGCATGCTCGTGATCTCCCTTGCGGTCAGAGCTCCTCCGTACCTACTCGTCGTATACCTACCGTAGGTACACCTACGAGCACGCAAAGGCTGCCTACATGCAGGTACCTCACCTACCTCTGATTTACGAGTACCCTCTTGCACGGCAACCGCGGACTGTGTCAAATTTGATTGTTCTTTTGTTCTACGCTCCTCCCCCCTCGTCGGCTCTCTGTCAAAATCCCCAGTGCCCGTTCATCCTCGCCACAATCACCACGTGGATCACGCCTTGCTTGTGGGAGAAGCGCGCGTGTTCTAATGCGTTTCTTTTTCTTCTGATTACGGGTGTTGTGACCTGATGCTCTCCAATGCTATCCCTATCCTCCGTCTGCCAAATCTCCTCGCGGACTTGCACCACTTGGTGCTCCGTCCCGATCGCGCTCTCGAATCCCTTGGTTCGCTGCCTTTGCTTCCAAGTGGAGGATCATCTCAGTGTAGGTTTGTGAAGGGGTTTTCTCTGGTGGTGGGGGGAAGGGGGAGCCCAATCATCGCTGTGGCGACGCTGAACGCTGCTGATGTGACTATGGGGAGGTTGGGTGACTCAGGTTGGTGGTCGGCGACCAGCAGCTCTGCGTGTAGGGGACTATGGGGGCAGTCGACGTGGAAGTCGCTCAAGCAGCCGAGGCCTCCTCCGCGGCCTTCTTGAAGATCTCCTCGTTCTCCTTCTGGGCCTTGAGGAAGGCGTCCTTGAAGAGGTTGGCGTCTGCGAGTGAAGCGTAAGTATCCATGCTAGGTTCTGTGCTCGTATCATGTCGGCTTACTCTCAGAGTTGGCGAAGCGGATGGCCAAGGTCACGGCCTCGGGCTCGCCCTCGCTCACATCGGTCGCCGCGTTCCACACCCAGCTTCGGTCAGATCCAACATTTGGCGAAAGCTTCATCTCCGGCACAACTAAGCGGGACATGTCAGCCAAGTTCAATGTCCTCTTGAGGAGGATAGCCACAGACGCCGCCAGAGACGCCCGAGCTTGAGAGCCCGCTCTACGTCCATCAACAGCCACCGTTGGGGATAACTAACCATAGTGGTTGGCGCAGACCTTGAGGGTCTTGTCGCGGCGCATGACCAGCCTCGTCTTGCCGTTCTCCTTGTGCTTCAGCAGTCGGACGTCGCCGGTTCCGCGCTCCTTCCACTCGCTGCTCTCCTTGATGAACTTGAAGAGCTTGGCGCGCATCTTGAACTGTTGCTCCTCCGACTCCTCGTTGGTCTTGGTCTCGACCTTCTCGGTGAGCTTGATGACGGGCTCGAAATGGACGTCTTCGCTCTCAGGGGCTTCGTCCTACACGCGGCATCGCATCAGTCTCCGTCGCTGTCCTCCGGGTGCGGGTACGCCGCATAGCCGAAGACATACCTCCTCACCCTTGGCAGCATCCCGCTGGGCCTTCGCGCTGCCCGAAGTATCGCCTCGGTCCTCGTCTTCCTTCTTGTCCTTCTTGGCACCACCACCGAACATCGAGAAGACGGCAGACGAAGTCACGGGCTTGCTCTCCTCGGTCGCAGCAGCAGGAGCCTAGTCAGCAATTCCGCGTCAGCCAAAGACACTCCCTTGTTCGCCTTCAGCCCCGCCGCGCGTATCATTGCACCGCGAGGGAAGGCAAGAGTACGACGGGCCGAGCGGTGCTCGACAGAGCGGTGGTGTGCGTCATACCTCAGTCGTCTCAGCGGTGGTCTGCTCGGCAGCCGGCTTGGCGGTCTCCTCGACGACCGGCTTGGTCTCCTCGACCTTGGTCTCGGGGTTCTCTGCGGAAGACATTATGTCAAGCTGCTTGCGTCGCTCGTTGCTAGATAATCTACGCTGGTCAGCGTCGCAGCCCAAGAGCCAGCCCACCATGGCTGCAGATTTGCTATTTTACCCCTCCAACCCACCGCCGAGGGAAGGCCGGCGGCAGGGGGCCGGCGGTACAAGGTACTCACAAGAGCTATGCAGTATGCTTTCCTTAGGCCGGCGTGGTGAGTTGGGCACAGGTCGTGTCGCGGCGTTGAGGTAGCCCGTTGTGTCGGAGTTTGAGTTTGGTTGTTGCTGAGAAGGCGGCGGCGGCACAGCGACTCTTTCCAGGGCTAAGGCGCAAGTGCGTGTGGAAAGAGCTTGCTCTGCCCCTCCCCTGAGCGCCCTGCAGGCGGTCCTCTGATTGGGCCCCTCCTCCGCCGGAGACCAGGCCGCCAGGTCACGTCCCTGCCCCGTTGCGCAGCGGTGGTACCTTTGGTGGGGTCCCCCTTTCGCCCCCCGAGTCAAAGCACCGCAGCACGTGAGAGGAGGGACCCCCTCACCCTTCAGGCTCGTGTAAGGGTCCAGTCTTCATCCTCGTACCTCAAGCAGCGATTGCTCCTCAAGATACTTGGCTGGCTCCTCTTTGAAGGCTACGGGCGTGACCGGTCACAAAGCAAACTTTAGCAAGCATCCAAACACGCCGGCTCCGTCGACCATTGCTAAGAGAAGTTTGCCCAGACACGGCACACGTTGCCACCCTATACTTGCTTGACTTAGACGGCAAACCAGGTGCCGTTCTCATCTCACCGCCTCCTAGCACACCACCAAGTCGACTTATAGATAGTAGATGGTGCGCATGGTTCGAACATGACGCAGGAGCTCACAGTATCTATTTCCATGCATGGCTCTGTGTGCCTTGGCAGGTTTGTTTGGGCATTTGGATACCACATTGCCAGCGACTTGCAAAGGTGACGATAACACATATGGTCTCGGTGCAACCAGACGATCACAGTCAAGAAGACGCAAGCCAAGACAACTGTTGATTCTTTGCTCATCAACAAGCGCCCAAAGTAAGCAAAAGGCCACACAATCGTGTTCCCGACATGATAAAGAGCCCGCAAACTCCAGTGAAGCAATGTTCCCTACCGTACAGGTGACCGACCCGAAACCCCATGCCGAATCCATTAATTTCAATATTGCGTGCCTCTATGCCTCCACCCTGCACTCGTGTGTGCCCTTTCTTTCACGACCGAAATTTCTCAGACACCGGCCTTGACGTAGTAAACGTGTCCAAGGTGGTATCGCAGTCTCCTGGTTCAGCCGAGGTTGTCTAGCCAGGCTGGCCTGTCTCGCTGCTTCCTGCTTGCTCGCCACAAACTCCCTTGCCTTGCGCTGATACTCGTCGTGCTCAGCCTGCCGGCCCGTGGCCCGGAGCCACCATATCTTGGCCGAAACCTGCGCCTCCAGAAGGCCAAGTTGCAACTGATTCTGGAAGTCCTGGAGTCGGCACAGGTGTTCCTTGCTTTGCCGGGAGACAGTACCCAGGCCCTTGATCATATCCTCGGTAGTGGTCCTGATGTGGCCGAAGTTATCCAGCTTGGCACTTTCAAACGACTGCTTTGCTCCAGCGAAGGCTGTCTTGAGCCTGTTGAGCAGGTTGTCGGACACGAACACAACGCTGTGGCCGACAGTGTCAGATACAGCGCCTAGCGAACGCTTGGCACCCTCTAGGCAGCGTTCTGCTTCTTGGGCTGCGACAGGAACGAGCTCAGAGAGATCATGGGCGAGGTTCTTGGTCATCTCGTACGCCTCCTCCATGATGGTCTTGCCAAAGTGCACCTTGACTACTCTCTGGATCTTGGGACGACAGGTAGCTTGTAGAGACAGGTTGACGGTACCGTGGGCTTCCCTCGGGGGGAACTGGAGGAGAATGCCATCCTCGACAGGGGACACGGCTGTCTCGATTTGATGGATCCCTCGTGTAGCCTCAACAGTTAAGCAGCTCTTCGAAAGCCATCTTTCCTTAACGTCCTTGGAGACATGGACCAAAATTTCAGTCTGAGCGCGAGGGTTGAAAGAAATGATGGGCCTTTTGGCTCCAAAGAGCCATTCATCCGAAGTACCATCGTCAAGAGCAACCAGGTCCATGCCAGTGACCGATGAAGGGCGAGATTGAATACTGGTCACAGTTGTCGAGACCACCACGGTCGTCGTAGTAGCAGAGATGGTGGACGTTACCGTCGAAGCTTTCGGCCTGGCATTTTCAGCCGGTGGTGTGTATAAAACGGGGATGAGCAGGGCAAAGGCAGCCGCAAATAGAAGTCCTGGAAGGGCTGCCGAAGTTGTCTCAATGAAGCAGTTCTTGACGTGAGTGCCAAGCTCCCAAAGCTCGGCCAGTCTTCCATTCAACTTCACCTGGAAGGTTGCTGGCTTCGGGGAAAAGTGCCTGTCGCGGGTTTGCAGCTCGACGGACCTCTCCATGAGCTTACTCGCCTCGGGAGTCAGGAGAGAAGGTGTCCTGAGACTGTGCTGCGTATATTCAAGGGAACATCGCGAACAAGACTCCTCCTCGGATTCGGAGACGTCCCTCCCTTGCTCCTGTAAGATGGAGACATCGTCGTGTGTTTTGCTGTCAGCTCCGTTCTTGATCTCGTTGCCCTCGTCGTCGCTTGCCTCGTCAGAGCATGTATGAGGCAGTGCGTCTACGTCTGCCTCGTCGACGATGGACCCGTCGTCATGCGTATATTCGGTGCCAGCGAGGCTGTGAACATCATCCGGTCGAGGGAAGTCGAGCGAGCCGATCGACTCGCCCATGGACTCTGTGTAGTTGCCGTCTTGAGACTCGTTGTCGGCACCGGCGACGAGCTCATAGGTGGAGTCCGCCAGCCCAGTGTCCTCGGTCGTGGTAGTCGGACGCATGATGTCGGGATCACTCGAGGAGATCCAGTTGGCGAGCCGTCGGTTCCCCTGCGGTCGAGGAAAGCGAAGGAACGGCTCGGAGTTGGAGAGCGCAGGTTGCGACGTGGTTGGCTTCGGTCCGACGGACTGGGTGCCACGACGGGGCGCGGGCAGCGGCGGCGGGGTGGAAGCAGTCGCTGTCTGCTCATCCATGACGAAGCGTTAGTAGAGAGGAGAAGAGATGAGGGAAGGGAAGGAAATGGGGGGCTTTGCCGGGAGGCGTTTCGATTGTCTCATACGGTAAGAGCTTCTCTGTCTGCCATGGAGCAACTCAGAGGCGACCATGTGCTGACGCCACAGGCATGAGGCGTGAACGTGAGAGGCGGGCGGGGTGGTAAGACGGGACGTGAACGAAACGGAAGAGTGTAGAGATGTAGACAAGTCGGAGGAGAGAAGGGCGACGACTGACCACCATGTAGAATCTAGACGAAGCGAAGAAGGGTCCAGCCTGAATATGATCCGAATGTGCGTGCAGCTCGCCGCTGCCTGGCACGGTCGGATGTTGCAACCTGAGCCTGAGGCTGACTTGGCGGGAGGACGGAGGCAGAGAGGCACAGAGGAGGAGGTGGGGTCACGGCTGCCGGAGCACGTTATCAGCAGCGACCTCCAGGGTGCGTGGCAACGGAGGCTCTCGCACGAGCTCCCCAGATACCTAAGGTAGGCAACGGCGTCGACGTTGCTTGGTGCTCAAGCAGATGTTGCTGGCGCAGGCGCAAGCAGAGAGGGACAGCGGCGGCAGGATCCGAGGGCTACGACGGGGCAGAGGATGCGGGAGTCGAGTGTGTGTCTGGTGGGAAGCGGAAAGCTAGAGATGCTGGATAAACTTATCAGCCGCGGCGGCGTCGGCGGCGGTGCAGATGGTGTAGGTGGTGGTGGTAGGGAGTGGCACAGCCTAGAGCCCAAGACTGGTCCCGAATGCAGGCCGCACCTCGTGCCCACCTGCAGTAGCCGCCATCGGCAAGCTCCCAGACAGAGGCTTATCGCCTGGTCGAGCGATTCCAGCACCGACATGGGCCGCGAGAGATGGTCATGAGGGAGAGCACGTCGCGCTAGGGTCCCGTAGACGAGTGACGCAAAGGCACCAGATACCCACTTGGCTGCCGATGCTGCTCACGTCGCGGGCTAAAAGTAGCAGGGCACTCGCGCTGGAAGGCGGGGGTGCACGGACCACCCCACTTGAAGCCGACGACGACGACTACGACTACGGAGTACGACGACAGACCACCGCCGCCGCGGGATGCGGGCCATGCCTTGGGTAGTCTTCTGCGCGAGCGCCAGGCACCGGAAAAGGGGGGTGAGCTGTGAGATGACGCCCAGCTCTTGGATACAAACCAGAGAGACTACATCCATCTGTCTTGGTGGAGCCATCGTAAACGATAGCCCCCAACATACGACTACTGTCGGCCATGGTGGCATCACCGTACGGACACGTCAACCAGCACGACTCGCCAATTCCCCGAACAGGTCTGCCGCGGGCCGACGGAGGCCACGTTCCGTTTGCAGTAGAAAGTGCGCCATCTACGGTAGAGCATTCGCCCGCAACTACACGCGCCTCGAGAAACATTCATTCCTGCAGGTGATCATCCAAACGGGGGAGTCAAGCGCGAAGAGGCTCCGTGTTTCTCCATACGGGGCGATCGGAATTACAGAGATACAGTCATTCGGAGTACGCCTGGTCCAAATGTCGGTCGTCCTATCCATGCATCATCGAAATAAGAACAAAAAAGACAAGTAATTCATATCCCTTTCCTTTCTAACCCTCTCCGCCACCGCAACTCCTTCAATAAAAAAAAGCAAAAGTGTGGCAGAAAGACCGATGACTCAGGGTTCAGCAAGAGGTATGTGCTAGGCCGCGGCTGGTCGTGGCGAGCCGGAGAGGCGGGTATCGTCGCAAGGAAACGTCGCAAGAGGAGTAGCCGACCAAGGCTGAAGTACGTCGCCAAGGGCAACGCGTGGATGAAGAGGAGAGCGAGACTACAGCACGTCGTACCTCTGGAGGATCCTCGTAAGGGAGTTGCTGTCGAACGTGTCGTCGTCGGGCATCATCTCAATGATTCCCGTCAAGTTGGCGAAGAGGTCTCCCTGGTTCCGATACACGAGCAGCGAGGGGACGGCGGCAGGGTCGAACTCGATGTCTTCGTAGTGGACCTTGACGAAGTGGACCGCCACATGCTCCTTGACGAGGGGCACAATGGCAGCCTCTATCGTTGCAGAGACCTCGCACTGCCACTCCTCGTTAGCTTCCGTCCATGTTGCCAAGCCCCGGGCTCGAGCCTGATGAGGGGAGCGTACCTCGTGGTCGTAGACAAAGACCACCACCTTGGTCTCCCTGCCCACCTTTTCGATGGCGTCCAGGTATCCCATGGCATCCACCTCGTCCAGCCGACCGTATACTCGCACGCTCGGGCTCGTCCGCCGGTTCCGCACCCCGCGACCGGCCTCGCTCTCCAGCTCCCGCCTCCGGCTCTCCCGCCACTGCTCCAAGAAGCTCTCCTCGTCCGAGCTCTCGAGGCTGCGCGCGTCGTCGTCCGTCTCGCTCTCGCTCTTGGGGCCGCCGTTCATAACACCAGCGAGCCCGAGGATGCTCCGCCGGGCTGACTTTGCGCGATCGACCCATTTGCTGCGGCGGGCCGTCTGGAAAGCTCGCGCGTCGGCGATGACTCCCTTGACGCCGGTGGCACGGCCGCTATCGAAGGACGCGGGTGGGAGCTTGAGCTCCGATGCACCTGTCGGCACGCGCATGGCGGCGTCGATCTGGGCCTCGCGGTAGGACGTCTCCTCGTCAAGGTCTTGGCGCGCCTCGTAGTCGTGATCTTCGCGGTCTTCGGGGTGGAGGGTCTCGCGGTGGGTGTTCTTTGCGACCAGGTCGTCGAACTCTTCCTGGGCGGCGGTAGCCATGGTGGATGGCGGGCAAGCGCGGATTCAAATAGCGACACGGGCTGGCCGACGGGCTGGCTGCTTGGGACTGGTCGCGCGAGTCCGACAGTAATGCGCGGTGCGTGCGTGCGTGCGTACGGAGTACGTGCGTATCGGATGATGTTTCTCGAAGGAGTGGAGCAGGGGTGGTGAGGCGAGGATCACGCTGGTCGCCAGGAGAGCGGGCGGCGCATAAAGGGGCTACGCCAGGCCGGATTGACGAGCCAGGCGAAGAGTCTGGGCAGGGCGCCCACAACCACGATGCGCCAGGTGGTTTCAGCGAATAAGTGGACTGCCGTTGGCGGTGACGCCACGGGCCAGGATCGCTACGGGTGGAGAGGGTGGACGGGGTGAGGATGAGATTGGGAGGGCATGGAGGGGTCCAAGTTGCGGGCACGTTGTGGCGCCCAGGCTAATGCCGACTCTTCGGGTGCAGGGGTCGACGGGGGGGAGGACGCGAAGGTTGGATTGGAAGAGGGCATGATGGAGTGAAGGCTGCTAGGTATTACTCGTAGGGAGTGATACTGCTCGCTCGTCGTTCCTCCAACCCGTGCGTCTCCCGAGGCGTGTACTCGTAATAGGTACCTTGGGCCTTCCACGCTTGATGCTTATGACAGCAACGGCATGAATGAATGAACAGCAGCGCCCGCCGCCGTCGCATCGCTGCCGCGACATGTTCGAGTACCTAAGGTATGTAAGGTATGTACTCCGTACTTGCAGCCTCCTCGCAGGGTCAGCTGGAGGCGCGAGGCTGTCGTGCTCATGTACGGAGTTGCGACGGCTGACAATCGAGTTCGGCCCGCCGTCGAAATCAAGACAGCCATGCAATGCGCCTTCTGCTGCCATGACGGCACTGGTCCACGAACGCCGCCATGTCTCGGGCCTGCTGGCAAAGGCAAGGAGGTGCCAGCAATGCCAGCGCAGGCGGCCGCCGAGGCTTGCAGCTTGGTCCCGCGGCGCCCTCCTGCGCGCGTCATTGCGATCATCGCATCTGCCGCCTGCACCTGGCACCTGGGACCTGGCTGCAGCGGCTCGAAGCTTACCTAGGTTGTCATCCTGTCATCCTGTCATGCCTGTGCGAAGGACGCAGAATGGTCCTGCTCCGTCCCCAATCCTGTGCCCACACGACATTTGCGGCACCGGCAGCGGCGGCGGCCACTCCGGTCGTTCTTCGACTGCCGTGTCTGGGAAGCTGCTCCTCTCCGGCGTCCCGTGGGAGCAGCATCCGGAGCAGAGCAGGGGTTCGGAGTACTCGTAGACGATCTGCGCAGCGTGACAGGGCTGAGGGCAATTATGCTCGAGACGCATCTCCTGCATCTGCAGCATCACGTGCTCTACTGCACCTGCTGTCACGGCACGGCATCCAAGACCACGTTGGCGACCTCGACAAGCACCACTTGATGCACCAGTGACCGCCTACTCGCCTACTCGTGCAAGCACACGTACCAAGACGAGTGCTCGTAGGGACTCTTCGTCCTCACACCGTTTCGCGTCCTTTGCTAGCGCGTTTCAGCCTGACCGCCCGTCAATGCCTGTTGCCCTGAAGCCCGGATTCCGGTAATACAACACCTGAAATGGTCGAATCGCCTTGTCCGGCCCGTATCTTGACCCAACCCTTACGTGTATTGCGCCCGTTGCCCGTCGGCTTGTCCGAAACTTGTCGACTGCCGGCCTCCCCAGGCTGCGAACTTCAACATCGCCACGAACGACCCCTGCCTTACACTTCCACGTGAACTGGCTGTGTTCCAGAAGCCTTCTGGCCCTGGCCTCCGGCCGTTGTTCTCCACCGCTCGAGCCGCATCCCTGTCACCGACTTCAACTTTGAATCTGGCGTTTTGCGAAGCTACGAGTTCGAGTACGGTTACATGTCAGCTCAGGAAGCATCGCGTCGCAGGGCTGGGCTGGGCTAATCCGGCCGAGGCCGCAAAAGTGGCCGACCAGACGCACCCACTCTGCTGCCAATCAAGATTTCCATCCCTTCAACCTCCCTCACTCGTACTATAACGACCTGCGCTCAACCCTCGTGCCGTGGCTACCTGCCTTGGCAACTCTGCCTTGGCAGTCGTTGCCCGTGATTGCGGATGCGTAATAAGTGAAGTGCTTGCAGAGTACCGGAAAATGGCTCGCAACGTTTACCAGTACGCTTGAATCTGCTTGTCTGCCGAGGCATTGTTGCCCGTCAGGATATCTCCCTGTCGAGCTTTACCGGTTCTACGTGTGTCGTACCGGGCCAGACTATGACGTGCTGTCGCATCGTAACATCCTTGTCGTCGATTTTCGGAAATCGGAGACCGCGACTCTTGGCGCAGACTTACTTCGTGCGTGGTAGCCAGTATTTTCGCCAACGAGCTATGCACAGCTCTCCGTCCCGTTCATATCTGTTGCGGGCGCCATGGTCATACCATAGAAATCCCTGAGGCCATTGGATGTTACGTAGGTACCTAAGGTATATCCTACCTAAGGCAGGTAGTCGCGGGATCATCTTCAGCCCTGGCCCCAGACCGCTGAGAGTTCACCGCGCGTACGGACTTGACAAGCCAACCCGCAATCATGACGGAAGTAACGAGGCAAGGTAGTCAGCGCAGCAATGCAAGCTTTGACACTCGAGGGCTTCTGAAAATTGACATGAGCCCTTTTGGCATTCTAATTGTACTGTCAGCCTCTTGCCGTGACCAACGGCCAAAGAGACGGTTAGGAACTTGCGTCCTACTCCACGGCAACTCCACAATCCTCCCGCTCCCCCCTTAATCTCTTCCCCCACTATCACAAAGAGTGCCCGCTGTACGACCCGCCGAAAGCAGGTCGGCCTTGCTGCTCGTGACCGAATGGGACTCTTGTCAACATCGCAAAACTGTCCATGGTTGGATCATCGTAGTGTATTATGTCAGAGTCTGTCTGCTCTTGGTATAAACTCCGAACTCTTCCTCAGACCTGTCGACGCGTCCTACTTCCCACAAATCTCCGGGCCATTTTCTTTTTTTTCTTTTTCTCTTTTTTAAAGTGCTGTCTCTCTGGATGGCGTGGAAGCCTCCTTCGCTCTCAGCATGCCCGGCTAGACAAGCTCTTTGCCGGGCGAAGAGAGTCGGACGCGTGTAGACAGGATGCCGAGCGACATAAACCTTCAAGTAATACAAACCGCCCTTCGCGCCACCAACCAGAAGCTTGCCGGTAAAGCCGGACCATGGTGCAGAGAATCCTTCAGCTCGCAGAGTAAAGAAGACAAACAAAAGTAAGGAAAAGAGGTATCGCATCAGCTAGTTCCCACCCCCGGGTCGGTACTGCTGACAATCGGGTTGGAGTCCCGGGGTGTCTCGCCGAAGGCTTGATCGCCGGGTAGTCCACACAAGCAAAGGGAGAAGAAAAAAGGGGGGAGAGGGGGAGGGGTTATGTATGTGGGAAAGTACGTTCCGTCAACTTTGTCCTGCGTACGCCGGTCTCGCATGCTATATGGGGATCATCGCGGTTCTCGAGATTGGCGGGCAAATGGTTCGTCCGAGTGCAGATTGTTAAAGAGGTCATGGCGGCGGAACTGGAGTTGATATATCGGGACGGGGCGACCACCGCGGTTGCAGACGAGTCGTACTTAGTAGGCCCAGATTTTCAACTGTCGCCGGGTCAGCTAACATTCACTCCCCGAAAAGGAACTGCAATAGCGTTGTTGATGCAGCAGTCGCGTCAAGCAATGCGGTGCGTGCATGGGTCGGACACTCACCAGGGAATCCCATGAGCCCGTGCACAAGCTTATGCCGTCGTTGCTCACGCCCAGACAGCTGACTCTGTTCTCGTGACCCACTAGAGAGCCGACCTTCTCGCCTCGAGTGACGTCCCAAACCTGCATAGTCTGTCAGCACCGTCGTCACAACGTATGGAGGCCCTAAAGCGGGTGGAATCCCTGTTACCTTGCATTCGAAATCGTCGTAGCCGGCGAACAGCAGTCGACCGGACACAGAGGTTGCAACGGATGTGATGCCGCAGAGGATGGACTCGGACTGGGGGGATACATGGTCAGCTTGGTAGATAAGAGCGCATGCGCGAGTTTCCACCTACGCCATAGACGTTCAGTTCACGGTCAGCGCGAATGTCAAAAAGACGGCAGGTGGCATCGTCGGATCCGGTGACGAACGAGTGACCGTCGGGGAAGAACTGGATCGCGTTGATGTCGGATTCGTGGCCGGCAAAGGTCTGCACCGCCTTGCCGGCGCGGATGTCCCACAGCTTGGCAAAGGCGTCGCAGGCGCCCGAGATGAAGGTGTTCTGGTTGGTCGGGTTGAGGCTGATGCTCATGACGTCGCCCAGGTGGTCGGCGAACTCGGTGACCTTCTGGCCCGTCTCGATATCCCACTTCATGCAGGTCATGTCGCCGGACGAGGTCAAGATGGCGCGGTCGTTGATGAAACGACAGCACGAGAGGTAGCCGGCATGACCAGAGAGCTCCCTGGCAACGCGCGTGGGGCCGTCGCGCTGCTGGTTGAGGTTGTAGATGGAGCAGATGTTGTCGAGGCCGCCGCAGGCAACGAAGTTGCCACTGGGAGCGTAGGCGCAGGTCATGACCCATGAGGATCGCAAAGGTATCGCGTGGACCTTGTTGGTGGTGTAGGCATCCCAGATGATGAGCTTGCCATCCTGGGAGGCGGAGACGAGGTGTCTTCGGTCGGTGGACCAGTGCATGGCGTAGATCTTGGCGAGGTGGCCCTTGAGGGTGCGTTTGGCCTTCATGAGCTGATTCTTGGGGACGGGCTCATGCGCCTGCTGTGCAACGGCGCGGACTGTTCAAGGGGCACAAAACACCACGGTCAGCGTCGCGGAAAGCTCGCAAGGGAGGGGTGCGGCGTCAATTGGGCACGTACGCGTGGTGTCGGATAGCTCGTCCTTCTTGCGCTTGATGCGGTCCTTGAGCGTCTCGGCCTCGCGACGCGCCTGCTGGATCCGCGCTTGCATGGCCTCGGGAGACACATCGTTGGCGCCTTGCGAATTCATCGTGAGCGACCCTCGGCGGGTGGACGGAACAGACGGGACGAGAGAGGACAGCCCGGCGGCGAGGTCGGGGACGGCGGTGGAGGTGGCGGAAGGGCCAGAAGGGAGCGTCGTCGGGTCGGGCGATGGAGTTGGCAAGTTGCGTGTGGAGAGGCGGAGAAGGAGGGAAGAGAGGAGGTGCGGCGGTGGTGGATGGTGTGGTGGCAGCAGGTGGTGATTGATTGTTGGTCAATTTGGGGGAGGAGGGGAGGGAATGCTGGCGGGCCAGCCATGAGCTCCAGGGGCGGCTGCCCACTGTGCGCAGCGAGAGCAGAGCAGGTAGGTGAGGTACCCGGCAATAGCTTGAATCGCACCTCAGCTTGCTCGGGGGGGGTGAGGGTCGCTTGCGAAGGCCCCTATTATTATTAGGCGGATAGGAACTGGACCTAGGCTGAATTTTGGTGGGCGGGTTTTGCAGGCACAGGATTGCCTCGACGGCCACGGTCCCAGGCCGCGACGGCACACACGACGACAGACTACTTGGTCGCTGGCGGGCGACGCGTTCGCTGCCGACCTGCCTACGGAGTACCTAGGCAAGGAGCAGATATCTTGCAGACGAGGTGCATGCACGAGCATGTATTCGTACGCGACCGGCTGGCGATGCGGCAGCTCACGACGGGGCAACCTAGAGAGCGCCGAGACTTGCAGGCCTGCTCGGCGAACGGGGCGAGGGGGAGCCTGGTACCAGGTGGGTGCTGCGGGCGCCTTAGGCGGGAGGTGGCCGGCCCTGTGGGTGATCTGGTGGTGATGGTGTGCTCTGGGATTGGCAGAGGTGGAGGCGCTGGGGAGATGATTGCCAGTCCCTGCTGGGGTTGGCGGGCCTCCACAGTCCGGGCCCAGTGTCGAAACGGGGCTGGTCCATGGGCAGTAGCGCGTCGCGCGTAGCGGCCTCCAGCCCTCGAGGCCGGGGCGCCGCCTGCTCGGCACCGCTAGCGACAAACGGCCGGCCTCTGCGGACAAGCAAAGATGCTGGTGTCGACTCGCAATTAGTGCGTGAGCGGCACCAGCTGCGGCGGACCCCGTCGGGTCTCTTCGACTCTCCAGGCACGCTCGGAGGAGCCACGGCGAAGCCTCCAGCTGCCTCGTGACGGTGCCAAGGCGCGCCTCATAAGGCACGACACACCCGGGCTCGGGTTGCCGATCGCAGTGGTGAACGCACTCGCAGCGGGGCCGACAATAATAACAACACCTACCTTAGTGGCACGAACGACTCGACGATGCCTGTCCCAAAAGCCTCCGACACAAGAGACAAGAGACGGACCGCAGCGAACAGGTGCGTTGCGATGCAAGGTACCAGGTTCGACGCCTTGGCTCCCGTTTCTGCACCTTGCCTCAACTGCGCATGTGCTCCGACCTGCCGCGAGGTACCTAAGCAAGGCATGGAAGTCCAGGGACGAGCAGGTACTTACCCCAGGCCGGTACTTTGCCCTCGTGCCTTGATTACCGCCCCTTGCCGTGGTAGGGAGGTACCTGCGTGTAAAGGGCCTCGCTGAGAGTACAGAGGGTACGGGTGCTCCGTACGTGCTTAAGCGCGCTCGCCTCAACTGTTGGCTGCAAATGTAAGCCTCTCCCGTAGAGCTGCTGGGGACAGGCGCGGCGGGTTGGTTGGTTGGTTGGTGGAGTTCAGGTACGCTGGCGCGGCCTGGATTTCAACTCATCCGGCGTTGAATTTCCACAATCTGACCATGGAAGTGCACTTGGCATCAGCCGGGCCCCAGCCGTGGCCATGGTTCCGCGCTGTGCACGTTGACCCGTTCGATCTGTAGAGCCCCATCGTAGAGCCAGCTTCCGGAACCGAATTGTCATGCCGTCGCCACCCTGTCGAGAGCCGCGTCACGGATGGTTGCTCTACGAGTGCGAGCATAGGTGCTCCGTACCTACGTGGAATGAGAGCCAGCGAGCGAGAGCGAGCCGGTACAGCATAGAAAGGCAAGGCAGAGGTAAGGTAGCTTAGGTACCTACCTACCTACCTGCCTCGCCTTTTAGTACCTTAGGCAAGCAGCCGCTCAGGGAGGCGTCTGAAGTCGTACTCCAAGTTGAGCACACTCTCTCGCTTTGGCCTCATCAACGCGAATCCAGGTACTTCTTCGTAGGACCTGCACAAGCTACAAGTGCTGAGCCCGCCGAGATTGACATCGACCAATGCCGCGTCGCCGCCAGCGAGCCCTAACAATCCACGAGATTTCGCACTCGTGCTCCGTACATGGTGTTCTGGCTCGATGGCGGGTTGGGCCGCTGGGCGCCATTAATTTGCCTAGGAAAAGGAGACAAATTGCAACGGCATCATGGCCCACTGTCTGTCTGGTCTAAGTGGTTGAGTGGCAGGCTTCCCTGGCCCTCGCTCGCGGGCGTTTGGGCCCCTGCTCGTCTAGACGGTACTCGTATATCGGCCTAGCGCGTTCGTTGCCCGAGCTGATGCCGCTTCCCGGAAGGATGTGTCTGCGAGTAGGGATCACTCGCTGGTAGCAGGCCGTCTCCCGTCCTGTCTGCCGCCTAGGTTGTTAGCTAACACGTCTGCAAATCGATCCGTAGCTGTGTTGGAATTGCCGTTTCGGCGCAATTGCTTCGTACCGCCGCTCTGAGAGACGGGAGTCGGATGCCCACGAGCCAATTTCGGACTCGCTCCCCATCTGCGGACAGAGCTAGCCATGCAGTGTGCTGTGGGTCCACCTCAAGTCGCCTCCTCGCATTCGAGCCCCAAACCCGCCCCGGCAGCGAGTGTCCTCGAGGATGATGAAGGATCGCAGGTACCAGCGTCGTCGCCGCCCGCACGGAGTACTCGTGTATAGTTTGGCGAGAGGCCGAGCATCTCATGTTTGCCCGAGTGCAGTGTGGCGATGGAGACGACGAGAACACCATGACCTGGACCGTATTGACACAGCTGCCTCGCTTTCCCTCCCCCGAGGTGACGTGGAAGCCTGGCCGAGCTGACAATGTGAGCACATGTCTCTAAGGTCGCTGAGCTCTAAGCTGAAATAGGGCCACCAGCGCTCTGCTTGCATCAAGGCCAGGATCCTGCAATTCAATCCGTCCCAGGTTCAGGCCGAGCAGCGTTGCAATGGCAGCGCAGCTAGCGCCCTCGCAAGCCGTCAGAGGCTTCCACTGCACGAGACAGAAACGATATAACTCGTAATATGGAGTAGTTAGTGTCCACGGCACCGCCCTGACTCCCTCCGTCTGAGCGAATTGGACGGCTTGGCGTAGGCAAAGCATTGGGTTCTGGTAAGCACGGACTACTCCGTACTCTGTACTGCTTCCCAACAACACGCGTGGATGCCCTGCAGGCAGGCGAATTGGCAAAATACGAGTACCTGGTATGCAGAGCGGTAGTGTGAATGCTGAGGTATCCGGGTCTGCGAAGCCAGGCTTGCCATACAGTGCCGGTACCAGCGTCTACAGATATCTCCTACACACTACGTACCTCCGACAATACTGCCAGACTTTCGATTACGGGTCTCTACTCGCCATTGATGCGTGTGGCGGCAACCAGGTTGCATCTGTGAGGCCAAGCGCCAGCAGCTTTCACCCCACGTGATGGCATGCCTGTCTAAGCTGGTGCCAAAGAGTTCTTCTGACGCCAAATATACACTCTTACATAGGCTGGTTCCTCATCGTCCCGAGTTCCTACGATGTTGGAACCCGTCCAGGTCGGGGCACGTGCTGGGAGTGCCGAGGCTCGAGAATATGTCACATCACATACTTGCAACGAGTCCCTGCGTCGATAACGCTGCAAGACAGGACGAGCTTCGTCATTGATTTTGGTTACCCATCGTTCTATCGCCTCGACGGCACTGGGTTCCGAGACCGTGTCTAAATTCTATGTCATTGGCTCCAACCGTTCCATTCGTGGTGCATTAATGGGTCTTTGCCCAATCCTTGAACCAAGCCAACGCCTCTGGATTGGCCACACTGGCATTGGTCTTGACGTCTGTGCCGGAGAGAATCTGCTTCACGGCGACTTCGATCCTAGATGCTCTTGTTAACAAACTGGCTGACGACGTCCACATGGGGGCTGAAGTCGGGCTTACTTCTTGCCGTTGCCGGTCTTGGGGATGCCGCCTCCGCACTCGTCGACGACGCCTGGGACGTGTCTGGGGCTCAACTCGCTGCGGATCTTTGCCTTGATCTGGGACTTCAACTCTTCGCTGAAAGTTTTGCCCTCGGCCATGACGACGAAGAGGCAGACGGTCTCGTCCATGTCCGTAGGCCTGCGCCTGCCTACGCACACCGCGTCCTCCACCTCTGACGCGAAGAAACGGGTGAGGATGTTGTAGATCTCTGCCGATCCAAAACGCACACCCGCCGGCTTGAGGACACCATCAGACCTGCCGAGCATGACGAGGCTGCCAGTTGCAGGATCTGGGATCTTGACAAAGTCCCCGTGATGCCACACCGGTCCCTTGACTCCGCAGACGTCTTCGAAGCGCTCAAAGTACGCCGCCCGGTACTTCCGGTCGCCATCGGTGCCAAAGAATGTAAGAGGCTGGCAAGGGAAAGGCTTGACGCAGACCAAATCACCAGGCTCGCCGGCTGTGACCTCCTCGCCGGAGATGGAGTCTACAACCCGGATGTCCATGCCGAGCCCGGCGCACTGGATCTCACCAGTACGGACGGGAAGCAAGGGGCACGGGGCTCCAAAGAGGGAGATGATGTCCGTGCCGCCGGTAATGGATGCCAGGTTGACATTCTTGGGGAAGGCTTCGTACACGAACTTGAAGGTGGAGGGGGGAAGGGGGGAGGCGGTGGAGTAGATGGCCTGCAGATGCGACAGGTCAATGTCGGCTTCCTGGACAGGGCGGACGTTATTCGCCTCCAGGGCGGTCAGGTAAGCCGCAGAGGTGCCGAAATGGGTGATTTTGAGGTCGGAGAGCACCCGGGGCAAGGACAGGTAAGAGTTTGGTCGGAATGGCGACCCCGAATAGAGGACGAGGGTAGCGCCGGCGGCCAGGGCGCCGATGCTCCAGTGCCACATCATCCAGGACGTGGTGGTGTAGTAGAGCATGCGAGAGGAAGACGAGAGGGAGCAGTGGAGAACGTGCTCCTTCTTGTGCTGCAGTAAGGTGCCGAGGGCAGTGTGCACGATGGCCTTGGGCAGGCCAGTCGTGCCGCTGGAGTAGAGGATGTAGAGCGGATGAGAGGGGGGAAGCTGCTCAAACTTGAGAGGCTCGGGCGAGGCGCCGCTCAGGAAGGAGGCATAGTCGAGGCCCTTGACACCTTGCGCCTCGATATCGGCGATGCACAGATCGCTCTGGATGTTCTTGATGACGACGACGGTCTCCAGGCCGCTATCCTTGAGCTTGGACACGATCTCGGTCGTCTTGGACGTGCTCGGCCACTCCTTGCCGTTGTAGACGGTACCGTTGTCGGCGAACAGCACCTTGGGCGCAATCTGGCACAACCGGTCCAGGACGGCCGAAACGCCGTTGTCCGGGCTGATGCCGGTCCAGATGGCACCGATGGAGGCGGCGCCGAGCATGGCGACAAGGGCCTCAACGTGGTTGGACACATAGCCGGCAACGACATCGCCGGGACGGAGACCTGCGGCGCGCAGAGCGTTGCCGCACTGGCGGACCGCCTCGCGCAGCTCGGCCCAGGACGTCGAGCGCAGGTCGCCCGGGAGCTCAGTAGTGGTGATGATGGCGGCGGCCGACGGGTCGAGAGGCGTCGGGGTGGGAGGATAGAGGAGGTTCTCGGCGAAGTTGAGGCGAGCAGAGGAGAAGAAGTCGGGCCGAGGGTACATGGGCGCGTCGGCAGGGAGAGCCTGATCGTGAGCAACATGTTAGTCGTCGTGGGCATCAGACAACGAGTATGCAATGCGCCATGGCAGGCACAGCTGGGGGACGCGTCGCCTCTGGCTCGACGGCGACGGGAAGCATTGGGCACGGCGGTGAAGTCTTATCGGGGAGAGCAACGCACCTTGTCGGCCTTCTTGGAGGCCACAACGCCGACAAAATCCCAAACCTCCTCCCAGAAGGGCGAGACGTGGTCGACGGACCACTTGAAGAGGCCGGGGTAACCATCCAGCGTCAAGCCGTGCTTCTTGTTGACGCGCTGGAGAAACTCCCACATTGGCGTCGAGGCAGGGCCCGGATGCCGCCACAACTCCTCCGAGTCGCGGAACCCATTGACGAGCTCGCCCATTGTCACGATCGGTCACGGTTCGGTTCGGTTCGGTGTTGGTGAAGGCGGGTCGATGTATGGCGGGGGAGGGGCAGGCGGATGATGCGATGTTCGCGATGCCTTGCCCGACAGCAAAGGAAGATGTCTCTCTGCACAAGCTGAACTGGAACTGGGATTGCCTACAGGCCCATTGTGCGCACAAGAGGGAGCAAGAGTTTGACGGAGGGAGCCGCAGCGGATTTACGTGCGTGTTCGCTTGGTACGCAGGCGCGACGGCGGAAATGTTGGGGATGGGTGTCAGTCAAATTCCGAGAGCGCGGCTACGCTGCCGTTCCGAGGGACGGGTCGCCCAGTCCTGGCCCGGCGCAACCCGGCATAAGACAAGACTGGACCGAGCATAAGGGGTCCATTTTTGTGTGGCCCGGGCGGGAAGTGGCTCGCGAAGGCTGGAGCGGGCTTGCCAGTCCCCAACGAAGAACTGGATCCTCGGCCCTAGATCGATCGTGCTGGGCATTCCCGTTGGCTGGCGAGCCGTCAGCCAGGCACGCCGAGTCATTGGCTGCAGAACGCGGCCGTGCATGCGGCCGTGGCCTGGCACTGCCGTCGACGGCAGTGAGCGATGCAAGCCCTTTAAATCGAGTAGGTCGGGGCCGGCCTGCGTAGTACCTAGGAAAGGCATTCCGCGAAACATGCCGGCAGACAGACGGGTGGATGGATGCAATTGACTACTCCCTGCCCATTGACAACCCCCAGGAAGACGAAAAGCAGAACGACGACTACTCGTAGAAACACGAACTGCAAGATGCGGAAGAAGGATGGCCTATCCGACCTGTCTCGCCAGTTCGAGGCGAGGCAACCGATTGCTCGAGGCACGGAGTACCTAGGTAGTTGGAGTGTCCAATACTCCGTACAGGGTCGTCAAATCACTTGCATCGGGCAGAAACAACGAGGCCGAACATTCAAGCAGGTGCCAGCAGGACCAAGTGTCGCTGCTTCGGCAAAGCTCCACTACGCACGGCCACGCCAAGTTCCCCGTACGGCGGGAGGGACCAGATGGCGAGGCACGAGCATGTTAGCTGGCGGAGGGAAGGATTGAAATGCTTGGTACCACGTAGGGCTACTATTAATACTACTACTCGCGGCTCGGGAAGGCCATGACGAAGACGTGCTGTTGGCCTTGGAGAGGACCTGGTGGGCCTGGCCGGGCTTTAGGAGAGTTGCTGAAAATGTTGTTTAGTGGATATTGGGAATCCTAGCCCGGGTCACCAGCCGAGTCTTATTTTCGAGTACGGAGTATTAGGGAGGAACCTTAAAACTGCCAGAGCACATGACTGCCTTGGTCGTCCGTGTACTCACTCGTAGATGGGCGGATTGACAAGAGCGGCGACGTGAGTGAAGGTTTCACCCGTGACGAACCCAGGAGAGAAAAACGAGCACTGGACTGCCCGCGCCGCTGGCATGCCGACTGCCGACGAACACAGGGGCGAGCGGACGAGGCGGACACAACCGCTCTGCAAGGGCGCGCGAAGGCGTTCAGACGGCCGTGTCTCTATCCACGTCCCGTCTGCTTTGGCGAGACCCGACCCTGGCGGCACGGCACGGCTGCGTCGCCCATCGTCTGACGTCTGACGGGGTGGCGCAGCGTGCGAGGCCTGCTCCAGACGGGCGCCGTGACCCCCGGAGCCCCCCGTCCGCCTTCGGAAGCGACGACGCGAAGGGGACGGGATCGAGAGGTCGGATGCAGTGCCGTATCGAGCGTATCGAGGCGTGCCGTCACCAAAGCCTCCTGCTGATCCGTTAGGTTGCTGCTGGCTCCGGTACATCCGGCGGGCAGCGCAGAAGCTTTCCACCCTTCTTCCCCCCATCCCCTAAATTGCGGGTGGAGTCCGCCTGTCTGGTACCAGCCTCGACGTGCTGCGGGCGGCCCTATCTGGTGGTCGGGCTTAGTCATGTCAGGCGGTGCCGGGCTGCTGGTTGGCTGGCTGGCAGCGCAGCGTCGCGAGCACGAATAGATGGGCTCGTACCGAGGCGGGCCCACCGCAGGAGGAAAGGATTTCTGGCCGCGGCGAATGATACGGGCGCTGTCCGTGACGGCGACTGCGGCTGGTCCGGCGTGTGTGCGTTCGCGTGAGCGCGCGTGCCGCTCTCTAGCCCCTGGAGCGGCCGCCCGCCTTCATCTCAATTCCCTCGACTCCGTCCACATCGACGGATCCCGAAAAACTTGGTCCTGCTTTTTTCCCCCGGCGCACGCTGTCAGCTCGACGGCCATCCCTCCCTCTGTGCTTCCTCGCCGGCCATTTGCGAGCACGCCGTCTTCCATCTTTCAATCTTTCTGGTTCGCCTCCCGCGCTGTTTGAGGCCCTCCCCCCTACCTAGGCACGAGTGGTAGGCACGGCTGCGAACCAGTGACACACCACCCGCCTCCTCCGCTCCCACCGCCGGCACTCTCGCAACCGCCGCCTCGAGGTAGCACGCGTCCTACTGAAGCATCCCTCGCGACAGCTTTCTGGTGTGTAAGCCTTTCTTGCTCGTGCCGTTTCATTTGCTGTGTCGTTGTCGGCGCCCTCCGCAAGCCCCAATTGAGCTGTAACGACCTCGCTTCTCTGGAGCCTTGCAGCGAGTGTCGCCGCTTCAATTTGAGCAGGGGCGGATGCCAGGCTTTGCCGCGCACCGTCTTTTCTCGTCCCATCTACCTTATCCTCCGCCAGGTGTACTTGCGGGCGAGGACCTACCGCTGCCTTAGCTGTTGTCCTACTCTGTTGGCGGCAGGCCCGACGCTTGGACCGCTGCTCAGCACCGTGCCATCAACCTGGTGTCCAACACACCTCGCACCTCGCAATCATTGATAGCATTTCGGCAGATTGAGTTCGCTAACTTTCCCGACTCCTGCAGAATCCGCACCATCCATCCCCATCGCTATCGCATTGCAGCAGCGCGTTAATTCGAAAGCCGCCAATCTTACAGCTTCTGCGACCACGTCCAGCTCATCCTCAGCATCCGCAACTGCTTGGAGACATGCCCCGCAGACTGGCAAACCCCTTCTCGATCTCTTCCGCCATGCCCCAGTCCGAAAAGACGGGCGAGAGACGTCCCTCCACCTCCAAGGGCAACCGCATTTCCCAATTCTTCTCTTCAAGTCCCAAATCCAAGGAGCACATGACGGCTCAGCAGGCGCTTCTCGCCATGCAGCAGCAGCAGCAGCAACAGCAGACTGCTGCCTCGTCCGGCATCATGCCGTCGTCCGTCTCCCTGCCGACCATCTCCCTCTCGACGGCTGTCGCCAGCGACCATAGCAATGTCGAGTCGTCCACCACGACCCTGTTCCAGCCCCAGTCCGCCGAGGAGATGGATCGCCGGAGGCGAGCCGACGCCCAGTTTGGACCACTTGTCCATCCCAGCCATCTCTATGTCAGCAAGTCGCATGGCGAGGCCCTGGCAGCGCCCATCGAGGACGAGCCGCCGTACTACTTCCTCCTCACTACCTACGTCAGCTACCTAATCCTCATCCTTGTTGGACATATTCGCGACTTCTTCGGCAAGAGATTTGGCAACAAGAAGCACTACAGCGCCCTCATGGTCCAGAACGGGTATGCGCCGCTCAACGATGACTTCGACAGCTTCTACACCAGGAGATTGAAGATGAGGCTCGATGACTGCTTCGCCCGCACCACCGTCGGCGTCCCCGGACGATTCATTACGTTGCTGGACCGAAAGTCGGACGACTTCAACCGCACCTATCAATACACCGGCACCTATACGGAGACGCTCAACATGAGCTCGTACAATTACCTGGGCTTCGCTCAATCCGAGGGCCCGTGCGCCGATGCCGTCGAGGAGTGTGTCAAGCGCTACGGCGTCAGCTTCTGCAGCCCCAGGGCCGACGCTGGCACGTCGGATCTTGCCCTCGAAGTCGAACGCGAGATCGCCTCGTTTGTCGGCAAGCCCGATGCCATGATCTTCTCCATGGGCTACGTTACCAACGCCAGTTCGTTCCCCGCTCTTGCCTCCAAGGGCTGCCTCATCATCTCCGACGAGCTCAACCACGCCTCCATCCGCATCGGCGCCCGTCTCTCCGGAGCTGTCATCCAGTCCTTCAAGCATAACGACATGTGCGACCTGGAGCGCGTTCTCCGCGAGGCTATTTCGCAGGGTCAGCCACGCACCCACCGCCCTTGGAAGAAGATCCTCGTCGTCGTCGAGGGCTTGTACTCTATGGAGGGAACCATGTGCGATCTTCCCGGGATCCTGACCCTCAAGCACAAGTACAAGTTTTACCTTTTCGTCGACGAGGCCCACTCCATCGGCGCTCTGGGACCCCGGGGGCGGGGTGTCTGTGACTATTTCGGCATTGACCCTTCGGAGGTCGACATCCTCATGGGAACTCTGACCAAGTCTTTTGGCGCCAATGGTGGCTACATTGCCGCGGAGAAGCACATCATCGACAAGCTGAGGGTCAGCAACGCCTCCACGCAACTTGGCGAGTCTCCGGCGCCTAGCGTGCTTATGCAGATCTTGGCCTCCTTGAAGCTCATCACCGGCGAGCTGTGCCCCGGCCAGGGCGAGGAGCGCCTTCAGCGAATCGCCTTCAACTCTCGCTACCTCCGCCTCGGCCTCAAGCGCATCGGCTTCATCGTGTACGGCCACGACGACTCGCCCATCATTCCCGTCATGCTCTACCACCCTGGCAAGATGCCAGCGTTCAGTCGCGAGATGCTCAAGCGCAAGATCTCGGTCGTCGTCGTGGGTTATCCCGCCACGCCCCTCATCAGCTCTCGTGCGCGCTTCTGCATCTCGGCGGCGCACAACAAGGACGACTTGGACCGGCTTTTGGCGGCGTGCGACGAGGTGGCGGATATTCTCCAGCTCAAGTTCTCGACCGGCGTGGCAGGTGGCCTTGAGCCGCTTCCCGCCGGCGTTAAGCCCGAAGACGAGGACGAATGGAGGAAGGCCAACGGCGTGCCCATCAAGCCGCCCCGATGGGCCATCGACGACATCATTCGACGAGGCGTGCGGGACGCCAAGCTCCCCCTGCGGTAAAGCTTTTGCAGCCAGGCTCGAGGCGTTATTTCGACGGCACGTTATACGCATGAATCGGAAGGGATGGTGTTTTGGGCGCATTTGGAAATAGACCATTGGTCCTGTATAGGTCACGAACGTTCAGCAGCATCGTTTGCTTGTTCCTCTTCTCTGTTCTATTCTTGGCCCTGTTTGTGCCGGTAGAGGGACGGATTGTCGGGTCACACTCGACGCTTAATCACATATAATATTTATTGCTATCAACAAATGTATTGAGGCCCGTCTCGGGCAGAGAACCCAGTGCTTCAGAACGTGGATTGCATGCCGGAAGCTTTGACAAGCGCACTCAAGCTGCGACAGTAGAGGTAGTCAGCAAAATCACTTGTGAGGGCTGCGCAGTGGTGGAAGGCTCCAAGGCCTCTCAGGTGCCGGGATACTGGATAAGCCAGCATACAGGGAAAATGCCGACGCACGAACGGGGACGGACGAGTTGCGAGGCCAATCAATGAAGCAGGAAGAGTGTCCCCCGAGAAGCCTGCGACGTAGAGTGAAGCCAGCGACCAAAACTGACATCGGATCCGAAGCAGGGGATGTCGGCAATGGAACCGGCCTGGCAAGTGTCGGGGCGGCTGCTGGGAAGATGGGAAGCACCACGGCGTGGCTGAGACGAACATGTGTGCGCCAAACGGTGCCTGGCGTTTCCACGCGATGGAACGAGCTGAGACATTCGGGAGAATGAGACCATGCCATGATGGTTCGCGCACGTGTACGGATAGCAAGGCGCCACAGAAGCGCCAAGGACGGCATGAGGCGATAGCATTGTCGGCGGCCACTTGCTGCATCAGTTGTAGAGCGGACCTGGAAGAGGATGGACTGTGTCGCATGGACTCTCGCAGCTTGCTATGGCCATCAGACCCTCGGGCACCACCCAAGGATCAGTACCGCATTGCCGGCAAGGAGACCAAGAGGCGAACCTGAAACACAGAGATAAGCCGTGGACGTGGGGAATCGGCCTGCGAGCAGACGACGTTTCACAGGACCAGGAGGAAGAGGGAGGGGATGAGGGCACGGATGGGCTCGTGCAAGAGACTGGAAGTGAACCAGAAGCCCACTGCAGGTTGACTACGAGTAATGGGATGTAGAGGGGTCCGTAGTATCAACGGCCGACTGCTCGATGTGTGACGACTGAGGTTATCGGCAGCTGGCACGACGGCTCATCCAATGGCGACTTGGACGTGGATGCCAGAGTGAATCGTCTGCCCATGGTGGGTTAGCTGCAGACGGGGGAGGAGAGCAAAGGCGAATGATGGCTCATGTCTGTGATATGTGACGAGGGAGGGCAAACGGACCGGGTGTCGCCATCGGTAAGTCCACAGAAAGCCCAAAGCCTTCGCAGTGTGCTGGCGGCGGAAATGGGCGTGTCGGGTCAGATTCAGGTGCTGGGCAGACCTGAGGCTGACGGGGACGGGCTGGTAGCTCAAGATGGGGGGAGCAATGAAGTCGGGCACGCACGTACTCGTATCACTATCACCCGGGCGCTCTGCAACTATAGGCGGGCATCGTGGGTTCCCCGGAGAGGCATTGATGAAAGAGCGGGCCGGGTTAGCGTCGTCGTCGCCGCCCTGGCTCTGGCTCAGCTCTCGCCGTCAGTCACATGACTGATACAGTCGGGATTCTGCATGATGCCAGTTGCAGCTGACGGCGGTGACGGCGGCGATACGGAGAGGTAGATGGAGGTTAAACCATTGATAGGTACCCACGGGCTGTTTCGATATCATACCTACCAAGAGTACCCGTGACACATTGACAGTAATTCAAAGCAGGAACCCATGTTAGGGTTGTCCGAGATGGTCATATCACGCGGGCCATACAACAAGAGCTTCCTCATGAGTTGTCTAGGTCGTTTTGCCGAGCCTAATATGCAACGTAGACTTACATCGGCATCTTCCAAACAGCCAGCTGGAGAAGTGTCAGGAACAGCCCTGGCTCCTGAGACATGGAGACAACGCAACCGCCCTTTCAAGCTCGATCGTAGCTACTACTCGTAGTCGTCAACGGTCGCCGCCCCAATAAAAGTTGTGCACGAAGCCGAATTATGCAGCCAAGGTGTGGTCAGCTTTTGGACAGACTCACAGACTCCCGCGTAAAGCGGCGCTGCCCAGACACTCGTCCTGGATACCCGACCCACTATCCTTTCCATTAAGGCCTGTGGTAAAGAGCAGCGACACACGCCAAGTGTTAGCAGTCAATCAATGACGAGCCTTGACGGTATGACTTGTATGCATTGAACGCGGGTTCGCGATAGGTGCCAAGGTATTGTCCTGAGAGAAAAAACTGGCAGCGTGGTCGATCGAGCCAAGCTCGTTTGCGAGGCAATGCCCGGAAGCTTCAACCAGCGCAGCGCAGCGGGTCCTTGACGGCTCCGTGGTATCCCGCTCTTGGCGCTGCGGACGGGTGCAAGCGCCGTGGAAGGCGTGCTTCGTAGATGTACAATTGCATAGGGTGCTGAGCTTTGGCCGCTTTACGGGGTGCATTGGATGTCTGCCGAGTTTCGTTCCCTCTAGAACCGCCGGGTACAGCGCTGGTCTGGCTCATCTGATGAGGAGTCTCGGCGTAAATGCCGCCATGACTATCCGAATGGGCTCAGCACCAAGACCACACCACACCGAGGTAAGGGGAGCAGCGGCTGCGAGGCAGAGGCCGCAGGACCCGGGCTCCGTTACTACCTAATACCTGGCGCTGGGGTCGCACAAGCTCAGCCTCCTGTCCTCTGCTAGGTGCTGCTGCTGTCAGGGTGTCGTTTAGGGGGCGGCGGTTGCAGTGTGTTGGCGCTGGTGCCGGCGCTTGCTCCACCAGAACGGATGTCGCCCAGTCAGATCCGTACCATCCAATCCTCGTCAACGCCGTCGCCTGCCCCTCCTCCAACCACCTTGCTTCTTCATCAACTGGCCGTGCGTCGACACACCCGGACGGACCACGAACCACCACGACGTCGGCGTCGGGTCGTAGCAAATCCATCCTCGACCGCCCCTCCCCCGCGCTGCAGATACACTCTCGGGTTGCGACGCCTGCATCTACCGACCTCCACGCCGTCCCCCCGACTTCCCGCGCAGGCCGCTCTCCGCGTCAGCTCGTCTCTCGCGCTGGGTGCCTGCCCGTCCCCTGAGCTGCCGCCCGCCGACGGCGTACCTCTAATCCAGGAATCGAGCTCGGGCTAGGGGCACTACCGGGACTGGGTTTGCCGCCGTCGCGCTGGTCAAGATGATGAGCTTCGATGGGGGCACCGCCTACGCCGAGTCGGACGCCGACGACGAGTATGAGCGAAGCATTGGCGACAGGTCGCCCGTCGGCGACTCGGAGGCCTCGCCAATTGACTCGGAGCTGTCCACATCGGCCGAGCATACGCCCACGACATACGGCCACCGCAGCACTGCCGACAGGCTGCCCGAGACCATCATCACGGAGTGGACGGCTGATGAATGTGCCGACTTCATCACCACCATCGGCCTGGCCCAGTACGCGGATCGATTCGTTGGTGTGTTGCACCCGCTACCCGCGCCTTTGCGTCTTTGTCCCTTGTCGATGGCTAACGAAACCGTTTGCACATGGCAGAAAATGAAATCGTCGGCGAGGCGTTGGTCGCGCTGCTGCACGATGACCTCAAGAGCATGGGCATCGCCAGTGTGGGCCATCGACTGACCATCCTCAAGAGCGTCTACGATGTCAAAAAGGCGCAAGATGTGCCAATCGAGAGCGATCACTACCTGCCCTTGTGTAAGCCCCCCACCCACACTGGCTCTTTATGAGGCCAAAAGGCAGCTTGACTGACGACGTGCTCCGATCTTGCAGCGGCGGACGCCGAAGCGCAGTACGCCACGGCGACGTTGAAGGACATCAAGCATCTGGTAGAGCAACTACGACTGCGAGACGAGCGGATGAGCTTGCTGGAGCAGGACCTGCGGCGGATGACGGATGATTTCCGGCGCCTCCGGGAAGACATGCTCCCGGCCCTGCGACTCGTCAAGGACGCGCAACAGCCGCTGCCCAACCTGAGCAGCGGCACAGCGTACACGTTCGAGCCCACCATATCACCGCCTGCTCCCACGCCACCCCCCGGTCAAGGCCCGGGGCCTGGAGTCATGCGGTCATACTCGCAAAGGAAGATCCTGATCGGGGCGACGACCAAGGGCAGCTCTCCAACACAACCAACGCACGAGAGGACGATAGAGCAGACGCTAGACCCGGCCAACGCGGCGGAACGGGCAGTCTTGTCATCATCGCACCTCGCGGCCATGAACGGCTCCGGCCAGAATCCGGGGCCCGGGTATCCCTCGCCCAACATGCCCTCTCCTACCTCGCCACAAAACCACATGAACGGCACGACGCTGGCTTCGCGTTCATATCGCGGCGACTCGACACTATCCGCCAGAACGACGATGAACGAGAGCGATCACGCTGCCTACAATTCGCGCGACAAGGGCACCAGCGGCCCGCCGCCTCGACGACGGGAGACGCCCGTGCCCGACACCCCGAATACCAGCAACAGCAACGCATCTGTCGAGATTTTCAAGTCATTCCGCGTCAGCATGGACGATCCCTGCCACAAAGTGCTCCCGGCCGCTTTGAAAAAATATCAAATCAACGCGCCGTGGGACCAGTACGCACTCTACATTGTCTATGGAGACCAGGAGCGTTGCCTGGGGATGGAGGAGAAACCTTTGATTTTGTTCAAGCAGCTTGACAAGGAAGGCAAGAAGCCAATGTTCATGCTTCGGAAGACGAATAGTGCCCAGGTAGACGGCGATCTGGGCAGCGCGGGTATGGGTGGTGCGGCGAGAGGCGCCTCGACAGGCTACGATCCACCTGGAGGCATAATATGAGCGGGCGCTGTGGTGAAGCAGGCTCAATTCTCAAGTACAAACGAGGTTGCTCTCGATGGTTCCTCGTTGTTACGCAGTTGAGGCGCAAGTGGACTTGACGACCATGTGCCAGCTGAAGGCTACGAAGGACAGCGCAGCGCCGAGATCGTTGCGTGGACAGTCGGGACTACGATGTGTCGAGGGTCTGACGAAAGCAGGGCCAAGCGAAGGCACCTGGTACTGTATCTTCAAAGCGATATGTCAGGCATAGAGGTGCATTGTGCCCAAGATGTTTCTTCTGAAAAGAGATATGCCATCAATGTACAAGGCGTGCCGATGCGACAAACAGGGACGGCATTGGCTCGACTGGACTGGAATCAGATAGTCGACGACCTGCAGCAGCGAGATAGCAGTGTAACCGGCTTTGCTTGGCTCGAATATAAACGCTGTCCTACTCTTGTCCTCGCGAGCATGCCGTCTGCCACGCCGTTGTGTCAGTGAGGATTGCCTTGGCTGCCTGTGGCTGGTGATATTGCAGCGGCTGAGCTGCATGGTGGGCTGTTGAGGAATCGGGCCACCAGGGAGCGCCTCCAGGGAGAGCCCCAAACGAGGGGATTGCGGGTTCGTCAGGCAATTCTGGGGCCTCTGCGCCTCGACCCGCTGAGGACGCACAGCCTCCATCCCCTGGGGCCGGCGGGCTACCGCTACGAGCAATGGGCGAACCACCCGTTCCAAGCCTTGACCGCGCATGCCTATTCGTACTCAAGTCTCAGCACTGAAGCTCAGCCGCTGCAGTGGCGCAGCCTCAGGCCGCCCATGACGTACGGGCCCCAGCAGCCGCGCAAGTCTACCCCCCCTTGGCTCCTACGGATACACAAATAGCATACGCGCACACGGTGGATTCAACCTATGTTTAAGCATGCTAACCCCGGGCTGTCCTTCTGTTGCTCTGGATTCTGCCATGTACACGCTTCTCCTCTCGCCGATACTCTCTTGAGTCGCGCGCCAAGCCTGCCGGATACGGATCCATCAATCGCGTGACCCGTCACGAAATAGTCGACCACGCGGCTGGGGCCGAGCTGACGGCTGACCCTTGATGGTGACTGCGGACCTGCTCATACCGCAGGCTGAAGCACATCGTGCCTTGTCTCCTCGAAACCTTCGACTTTCTCACCACCACTTGAACATTTGTCATATAGAGTCCGAGAACCAGCCACCCGCCGGCAGCCCAATCTCTGCGGCTCGCCCATCATGCTCGATGAGAACCTCCCGACCTACCGCCTCCAGCCCTCCTCCGACGACCCTCTACACACGCTCCTCTTCTTCACGCACAACGGCTCCGAGCCATCTGCCGAGTACCTGCTCAAGCGGCCCAGGCAGAGCGATGCGCGGAATCAGTACGCCCTCGGCCTGCTCGACGCGCGCCAGCCGTCCGTCGTCTACGCAGAGGTCCTGATCAAGCCCGAGTGGACGCAGCCCTCGCTCTCGGCCGCCGAGGTGCGCGCCAACGGCGGTGCGACGTCGCCCGTCCCGCTCACGCCCGACTCGTTCGCCATTTCGCTGTACAACCCCGACCAGACGGTCGTGGTCAGACATCGCCCGGGGAGCTGGAACAAGACGGAAGCATGGGAGCTCGAGGTCCCCGAACGCAGCTTCAGGGTCCCGAGCTCGAGTCGCATCGACCAGGACAGCAGCGGCGCGCAGATTCCCGACCTGACGCCCAAGGTGGTCTTTCGGTGGAAGCGCGACGGCAGGCTGAGCAAGGATCTGACGTGCTACATGTCCGGGCGGACCGTGGCCGGCAAGAAGAGCAAGGAGCCGGACATCACCGTCGCCATGTTTCGCGCGGCCAAGAACGAGGGGACTGTGACGATATACGAGCCAAACATGGCGCGCGTCGACGTCGAGGATCGCAAGGGCCTTGAAGTGTCCTTCATCCTGAGCGCAGAGGTGATCAGGGATATGTACCTCGTCCCGCGGCAGAATCCGTTCAACGCAGCGGCCGGGAACATCCAGACGCACGTGCACGAGCCGAGGAAGAACTCGAACCCTCGGCCTGCTGCCCCGACGTCGCAGATGGCTTTCGTGTCTGGGGCGTTGGGTGACCCGTCGCCCATGACGCCTCCGGCGTCCGGCTCGCCGCCTGGCAGCGACCCTCGGCAACAGGCCGCCATCGATGCCGAGACGAGGCGGCTGCAGGCCGTTGTCGCCGAGGAGGACCGCAAGGCTCGCGAGCGGGAATGGCGAGACCTGGAGGAGCAGAAGCACATCAAGAAGATGCTCGAGCAGGAGGACCGGGAGCGGCAGCGGCGCGAGGCCGAGGTCGAGAGGGAGACGGAGCGGCTGCGACGGGAATACGGCGTCCAGGCAAGCAGCGTGTCGCCGCCTCTGCCCGCGAGGTACAACCAGCAGCAGCAGCAGGGCCAGCAGCAGCTCCATCCTCCGGGCGGCTGGTGGAACGGCGCACCGGCCGGGCCCCCGAACTCGCACTCGCCGCCGCTGCCGCCGCGGCCCAACAGCGTGGGGCCCCGGCCGGAGCAGAGCGCCGACGGGCGCAAGAAGACGTCCAACCCGCTCGGGGCGCTCATGCAGGCGCCGCTCGGGGGTCACTCGTCGGGGTCAGGCGTGAGCGGCTTCTTCCACCGGTCGGACGAGGACAAGAAGAAGAAGCTGGAGAAGAAGCGTAGCGTGCACTTTTGAGGGAGCCGTTGCCCCTCTATCGACATTGAAGCGCAATGATGATGATGATGATGATGATGATGGGTGGAGGTTGCATGGTACTCGAGGCGTTTTGCAAAGGGATCGGATCGGGAACGGGAACGGCATTGGGACGGGGACTCGGCATCTCGGAGGGATTGGGTCGGGGAATGAATATGGTCTGTATCTGCATCATCATGTGTGACAGAGCTTTGATACTGAAGACTGAATGATTCACGTCCACCTTGTGACATGACGCCATTCATTGCCAATGCGGTTCACCGGCAGTTTCGTCAGCTCTGACCTTTCAGTCCATTGCAGTTATGTGTACTCCGTAGCCCGTCCGCGGTTCACCGAAGCCAGTAGATCCGCGGCAGGAGTCAGTCCCATACCGCGGAGAGCTTCATGATGAACAAGAAGCGGCACCGATGGAGAGGCCCGTTTGCAGGCATGCAGCGAGGGTGGGGCACACGATATGCACGTCTTGTTGGCTGCAGCGGCCGAGGCCGACGTGCAGCAGCGGCAGGGTGGGACGGACGCATCTTCACGTTGGACGTCGTGTGACGGAGCGCGAAGTTATTCGACAACGCATTGGGCAAGACTCGTGGAGGGAGAGGAGCGTGGACTGCCCGTGCTTTTCCGCCATGATGATTAGCAAATATGCAATTGGCTCTTGCCATATTTCTATGTAGATAATGTGTGTGTGTGTTTGTATGCGCGTGTGCCCCCCCAGGGGTTAACAGTCTGGCTCGCCTCCTGACAGGACATTGCATCGTGATCATGGCCCAGTCTGCGCCCCGTAACGCCAAAGTATATGCTTGCCCCGTAGATATCTCTCATCCTCTCAAATTTAAACCAATCGGCTCAGTCACCCTGGACTTTTTCCAGCCGCAGGTCGTTGATGACCATGTACCGGCTGAAGCCGATATACAGGTACCGGAACCACACCATCTGGCTCTTGTGCGCGTCCGTCATGGCCTTGCAGGCGGTGGAGAGGCCGGCGTCGCCGACGAGCTGGCTCATGAAGAGCAGGGCGGCCGGGTGCGCCTTGTCCGGGTTCCCGTCGCTGCCGCCGCCGCCGAGCGCCGACGAGGCCAGGGTGGCCAGGGCGTCGAGGAAGAAGGTGTACTTGCGCGCGACGCCGACCGAGGTGAGCGTGTAGAGGTCAACGGGGCTTGCCCAGCCGGCCTTGCCACGCACGAGGGCGGCGGCGAAGGTGCGGGCGCCGTGGTAGAGCGAGATGTGGTTGGGGTGCGACGAGACGCCCTGGCCGTCAAAGGTGATGAGGACGTCGATGTTGGCCGTGGGCCGGGCGTCGGCGTCGGCGCGCTGGCGGGCGAGCTGCGGCGCGAAGGCGCTGCAGAGGAGGTTGGAG
>JALHBU010000419.1:0-90445 GCA_024340005.1 Tolypocladium tropicale | reverse complement strand
GGGGGGGGGCCCGTCATCGATGGGACGTCACTCGAGCCTGCAGGGGGAGAGCTCGCCAATTCAGGTACAGCGTCGGCCCGAGCACGCACTGCAACTCTGCTTCCCTCCAGAGCGCCACCAAACGGCAGCAAGGCACCTAGTCCCTCGCGAAACGCTTCCTAAGGCGGTGACAGGCACCCACTCCATCACGCTCAACAACTCACGCGCCGCGACCACCGACCATGGCCAGGCCGCGCAAGGAAAAGATGGCCGGGGGCAGCATCAGGCTGCGGCAGCCCGACCGCTCCGCGCCCACGGGCAAGACGCTGTTCGACATCGCCCAGGAGCGGGAGCTGTTCCAGCAGGCCGAGGAGCGCGAGCGGCAGCTAAGGCGAGATGGCGCGGGACACGGCGACGACGATGGTGACGAGGAGGAGGAGGAGGAGGAGGGCGCGACCATCTCCCCCGGCGCCGAGCGGTTTCTCGAGGCCATGCTCTGGACGGCCACGCTGGCCATGCTGCACTTCACCTTTGACGTGCTGGTCCAGCACCAGTACGGCACCGAGATCCTCTGGCCCACGGTGTGGACGAGGACGGCGCGTGCCTGGATGAGTACGTCGACGCCGAGCCAGCCGGCCAGCCTCCTCCTTGAGCCCCCTTGAACAACGATGAGCTAACCTGGCATCGGCCGCAGTGTTCCTCTTCCTCTTCTACGTCCTGCACCCGCACCCCTCGAGCCCCGTCCTGCTCCCCGGCCTGCACCTCCGGCACCAGCACCGGCTGCGCCAGGCCATCTTCTTCGTCGTGAGCGTCGCCTCGGGCTGCTACCTCATCTTCATCTCCAACACGTACGGCTACCTCGCCACCATGAAGCAGGCGCCGCCCCTGGGCTGCCTGTGGCTGTGGGCCGTCGTCGAGCTCGACCTGCCCGTGGGCGTGGCCAGTCTCGCCGTGGCCGCCGTCTTCCTGTGGTACGGAGGCTACGACATCAAATGAGCCGCCTGCTGGCATGAGTTTTCCCGCTGGACCGTCGGCGGCTGACCCCCCTCCCCTGGCAGCCGGTGCACGAGCGCGTTCGAAGCCGCAGGCATGCCATGGCAACCGACGGTCTCCCGCTCGGCCAGCATCGCGAAGCCGTCGTCGACGCTGCGGCCAGTGGGCGTAGTTTGGGCTACCGCTGCTCCGGGTTAGCAAGGCACGCATCCGATGCTCCGCTCCACATTGCGACTGCACAAACCTTTACCGTCGTGGTGCTGCTCACTTTGGCCAGCCGGCTTCCGCGTTGTACCATGGCAGCATAGCCTTGACGCGAGAGTTCTCACCGTCACTGTTGCGTAGGTCTCTGACGCGGGCGCGTATAGCGGTGCCCGTGGATGCGGTAAACGCAAGACGCCAACGACATTGGGCGTGACGGACAGGGGCGGATAGTAGTCGATGCTGGCTGCCAGTCGTCCCTAGACTTTGGCAGATGCGCAGTCTACTACCAGTTGAGGCAACGTGCGAGTAGACCACTCACTCATATGAAGAATACCAAACCCTGCATTGAAATCGCTGATGATGCATTATCGTCAAGGACACTATGCTATGCTACAGAGTGCAATACAAAAACTCGCTACACGCGACCCGAGCCCACCCTCTCTGCCTGGGGCGCAAGGGCGCACGCCCCCCTTCATGCTCTGGTGTCCTGGCTCGTCGAGGAGCTCACCAGCCGTGGTATATACAATCCATAAACACATGTCGGCGTACTCGTCTCATCACCTCGGCTGCTTCCCGCTGCGCTGCGGCTCGGCGAACCTAATGCCTCTCCGGGCGGGCGGCACGCGCTCCGTGCCCTCGTCGTCGCTGTCGCTGTCGTCGGCGGCCCCGGCGTTGGCCATGCCCAGGGCGGCCTGCCGGCGCCGCCTCTCCGCGGGCGTCTCTCCCGTGTCGCCGTCCTCCTCGTCGGCCATGGCCTGGCTGGCAAGGACGGCCAGGCGGCGTTTGCGCTCGGCGGCCGTCTCCGCGAATCTCTCGGGCGGACGGCCCTTGGACGACGACGAAGGCGAGCGGCTCGGCGAGGCGGATGGTCGACGCCCCGGCGACAGAGACTGGGAGCGTCCGCGGTCGGCGGTGATGCTCTCTCCCGTGGTGGTAGTGCTGCTGCTGCTGCCGGTCTCGCCCTGCTCGCGGATGATGGGCACGACGGGCAGGCCCGCGGGCTTCACGGGCGGATCCTGGCGGGCCAGCTGCTTGACGGCCGTCGAGGCCGTCGATTGGTCCACCACCTCCCTCCGCGTGCCGGCGTCGAGCTTCTGGACCTCCCTGATGAAGTCCTCCTTGGTCATGCGCTTCCCGACGCCGCCGATGGTGAAGCGAACCTTCTTGTCATCGTCCGCCTCCTGCTGCTGCTGGGCCACGCTCCTCCTCCTCGCCTGCATGCCGCCCGGTCTCGCGAAGCCGGACCATCCACTCTTGGCCGGCTGGCTCGAGGAGGCACCGCCCGCTTCGCCCTCTTCGGCGGCTGCTTCGGGTAGTGGGTTCCTGTCGTCCTGCCGCCCCTTGGCCCCGAGACCAAAGTACTTTAAGCTGGCTCCGAGCAGATCGTTGCTCTCCTGGCCTTCAGGCTTTTGCGAGGGCAGCTCGTAGGTCTTGACGACTTCACCATCCACGTCCTCGACAATGATCTAGCGGGCAATGGTCAGCAACAGGGGTCAATGACAAGAGCGTCTGCGAAAGGAGAGATCGTACCGTATTGCCAAACTGGTAGGCTCGCGCCGGCTCGTGCCGTCGCTCGTTATTGCTCTTTTCCTTTCGCTTCTCAAGCTCGGAGGAGTACATTTCGTTCATCTTGCGTCGGAGACGGCCCAATGACCAGCCGGAACGCTCGTCATCGAACCGCGGCCCCTCGTTGGGTCGTGGGAGCTCCCCCTCGCGATCCTCGGGGGTCGGCTGGACATCGAGGACATCTCCGTCCTCGTTCTCAAACACGATATGGTCGCCCTCGTCGTAGACTTCTACGCGGGGGGCTCGGCGGTGCGACGCGCGCGGGGCCCGCTCTTGGTCGTCGCCAGCCTCAGCCGACTTTTCGAGGTCTTTCTCTTTATGGCTGTCCTCTGACAGCGTCGTCGAGTCCGTGTTTTCGTGTCTCGGCGGGGAACGCTCCTTCTCAGGGGTCCCACCGGCCGGTGTTTGTCGGTTGGGGAATATGGCGGACTGGCTCACCGGACCGCCGGGGCCTATGCCGTCGTCCCACTTCTTATGCTTGCGCTTCCTCGAGACCAGAGACGAGGCCCTGCTTCCCGGCTGGCTGGCGCTGTCTTCATCGCGCTGGCGACGCAGGAAATTGGAAGGAGGAGCCAGCGTGCCGGGTGGGAACGCGGGCTCCTTGGGGTCGTCGAAGGATGCCTCCGACATGGCCTTGGCTTGCGACCGGGACTGCGACGAAATGCGGGGCAATCTATTCATCCACGAAGGTCCGTCCTCGGGGGCCGCCGTGTACGACATGGTCAGAGTCAAGGTGTTGATGCGCTTGCCGAGAGTGAAGACGGCGATGGAGGAGCCGTGTATGAGAATCGACGAGATGACCAAGAAGGTGACAATAGGCCAGACGAGGTAAATCAGGGCGTAGTTCTCAGACCCCGGGGGCGGCATTTCCGAGAGGGGCACCGGCTCTTCGTGCTCCAGCTCGGCCCTGGCCAAAATGGCGACAAAGATGGCGCCGACGCCAATGGGGCCGAAGTGGCCGGCGAACAGGGCCTCTCGCCAATTCTTGATGTCCGGTATGAAGGGTTTGAGAGCCATCATGATGGGTATGCGACGGAAGAGGAGGACGAAGATGGCAATGACGACGAGGCGCCAGGCGGTGAGACCGAAGAGGCCATTGTTGTACTGTTCCCAGGGGATGATGGTGCCAAAGTAGACAAAGTAGGTCAAGTTGAGCAGCAGGTCGATGACGTTGGAGACATGCGACTCCTCCGTCTTCTCGCCGAACCAGCCGTCGTTGGAGAAGCCGACGCCGGCGGAGAAGCCAACGAGCAGGTCGTCGACGCCGAGAATGCTGCCGGAGCCGGCGCAGAAGAGAGCGACGACGAAGTAGAAGACGAGGAAGCTCTCGCGATCGATGAGGTCGCGCTTCTCTGCAAACTTGATGCCGTGGCGGGCGATGTAGCCGATGGTGAAGCCGTAGACGGCGCCAAAGATGCACTCGTAGAGGATGACGTAGACGATGAAGTGGAAGCTAACGTCGCTGGCGCTATGGTTGTACTGGATGAGGTAGAGGGAGAGGTAGATGAAGGGAAAGGCCATGCCATCGTTGCAGCCCGACTCGGCAGAGAGCAGGTCGCGCAAATGCTTGGGGACGCGCTTAGCGAACTTGCCCTTGCCAACGACGGACGAGGCCAGGACAGGATCGGTAGCGGTGACGCAGGCGGCGACAACGAGCGACTCGAGCCAGCTGAGGGCGGGCACCATCCACCAGATGACGAGGCTGACGATGAGCCAGCCGGCCATCATGACGGGGACGAGGAGGAAGACGACGGATCGCCAGTGTTTCTCCATGTAGAACTTGGGCAGTTCGACACCGACGGCGAAGCACTGGACGACGAGGACGATGCGGGAGAACTCGAGGGTGACGACGTCGACGTTGCCCCAGTCGAGGGGGTTGATGAGGTTGGCGGCATGGGGACCGAAGATGACGCCGCACAGGGTGGCGACGGTGGCCTCGCCGATGTACATGCGCTCCTTGATGAAGGAGGAGCAGAGCATGAAGAGCGAGGTGAAGCCGCCGAGGATGATGTAGACCAAGTGCGGCTTGGTGATGTCGATCTGGGACCAGGCCATGGTTGCGGCGGCGTTTGCTTGCCCCGGCCGCGTCGGCTACCGATGATGCGTGGTCAAGACGCGCTGCCGCCGGGCCCGGCAGAGGCTGCCGTCAATCGATCTCGAGCCGGGGACGCTGCAGCAGGTGGGAGACATGCAGACCGAGTTGCGGGCGACGACGTTGAAGCTCTCGACGGGCGACGGGCGAACGGACGGGACGTCGATATCTCGGGTCGCACGCGATGCCGGAGCCGATGGTCTGGGCGGGCGCCGGCCGGATCTGGAACCTGCGGAGGTGGCTGCCGGGCGCAGGGGCACAAGAGAACAATGCGAGACACAGGCCCGGAGAGAGAGGAACAAGGGAGTCGAGGGCCGGATGCGGGCTGGTGTGGGTTGCACGAGGATGTTGAGGAACGGGATGGGGAAAAATGTCTTGCAGTGTCTCGGGTGAGGAAAGTGTCGTCACTGCCGCTAGCTTGGAGGCGCCGGTGCGCGCGAAGTCCGGTGGCGGGTCCGCTGGGCCGCGCAGGATCTGATGTGTGTAGGTACCTCCCCACCGGCGGGACAGAGATGCAGGACAATTGGCAGCGGATTGGGGGGGGGAGGATGGGATGAAAGACGATAATTCTCAACAGAGGGCGGACGACGTCGCTTTCAACAAGTGAGAAAAAAATAAAGAGAAGCAGGATTCTCAATGCCTTATCGCGCGCGGCTGGGACAGGGGTCGAGGGTGTGGCCCTGGTACTCCGTACGTTACTCCGTACAGCACTCCAGGGCTCCGTAGACGTCCGTGTCCACCGGCTGCAGGCTCTGAACAGCCGCCCGCGGGCGCGCGCGACTCAGTGGACGACGCCCGGTCCGTTGTCGCCCGCAGCGCCCGCCGCTGAGCGCAGCCCGACAATGCAAGCCGAAAACCACCACATTGCCCAGGAATTCATGCGGCGAGCTGGCCGGCTACCCGTGATGCTTCGTACCTCGTACTCCGCACCCGTGGCCCGGATGCGAGGTGCAGGATGCTCTCTCTCAAGGCCCCCAAGCCTCCGCCAAGGGATTCGTCGCCTGGCAATACGGTCGTGGTGGGGGGGAAGGATGGAGATCAGGATCCCGCCCATTCAAATGGCCGTTCGTCGGCGCCGCGGACCCTGGCTCCCGGCTCCTCCTCCCCGGCCGCTACGCTAGGTACGCTCGTTATGCTTACTTTGCGCGGCACCATGGCCCAGCCGAGTCCACCCGTCGTCCACCCGTCGTCGTGTCGTCCAGGCCGGCGACGCCTGCGATGCTCCAACGACGAGGCACGCTGCCTGGGTTGCGATGATTTCGCGCGAGACGACGATGAGGACGCCGCGCACCTCCGCTTCTCCCCGCCCCGCGTCATTTCGCTGCAATCACCATAGCCATCTCCGCCAGAGCCAACAGCTTCACATGCACCCGCGAGTCTTGGCGGCCAGTGCGAGCCGCGTGGCAACCGTCCACCGAAGGCTGTTATCCATTCCTCCCCGCGCGGCGCATGCACGGCGACGTCACTCACGGTGCCGCCGTCGTCTGTCTCGCGAAAAACCGTCTCGTCGGATTGCGAGCGTCCGCCCGTCCCGGGTTCTCCGGGCAGCGGTGCCGTGTAGGCACAGTGTCGGGCGCCGTCTGATTGATATTCGTGCTTCGCACATGCAGAGCCATTACGGAGTACGGAGTACTTGTTCCTAATTCGAGGTGCTATCTCGCTTATCAAAAGAAAGCCCTCTCCAACCGTATGCCGAATCCGAGCCGAATCGAGCCCCTCATCCAGAAAGCCATGCATGCATCGTAAGCCGCCAAGGGTCCTGCTGCCGCTCTCGTCGCGACCAATGCTATCCAGCCTATCCTCCCAGGCCTCGCCGTGTGATCAGTCGGTCGTGAATGGCGGCGCCCGCCATCGTCCGCGCTTTGCTATTGTGCCTGCAACGGGCCAAGACATGCAGCAACGGACAGCGCCGCAGCTTGGCCCATCGGCCTCATCGTTGCGCTCGCCGCCACGAAATCAAACCGACTACCGCCTCCACTGCCCGGTATCGGTTGGGCTGCTGTCGTTGACGATGCCGATGAGGGCGTCGACTCGTCGCCTGCCGACGGCTGAGGTGGTGTGGCACTCGTCTGTTGCCATCTGTTCCTGGACTCGGCGACACTGCCTGCCGACGTGGTCGCCGACCCGCACGTTTCAGCGGGCAACGGTGTGAAGCGGTGCTCGTCGTGCTCCTGATGCTCTTCGTCGTGGCCAACACGGTGGGTTGTGCGGCAGGTATCCTCGTGAAGCTCCTCAACGTCGTTTGGGGTGGCGCTGGCGGCGTGATCGTGACAGTCATGGTGGTGGTTCTGCCCCCGTTATCCGATCCACACAGGATGTCCACCAGCGTGTCTCTTTAAGCCTGATATAGCAGGGTGTCGGGCCCGACGTTGACCTGGTCACAAGAGGCCTGAATATTCGACTGGGCGTACCACAAGCCCTGCCGACATCCGGGGGAGCAGGACTTGTTTGTAAGGTCCGCCAGGCTGCATCCTTGAATCGGGGTGTTGTAGCCCAGTATGCAGCGGAGGGGCACCGACAACGACGATAGCATTTGGAAGTTGGACAGCGTGAATATCGTTGCCGAGGTTGAGCCAGCCCAGAGCACCATGCCGGCAACTCTGATAGCGTGCGCCATCCTCCCTCTTGCCATGAGGTCTGCGTGGGACGGCGATTCCGTAGGCGTCACTCGGCTTCTAATCCTGTGCTGGAAAGGCCCTCGTGCTCTGCAAGTCTCTTCGCGGCTGCCGTCTTCCTGGTGCCATGCAATCCTGTGCTGTCATGTTCCCCGTCGCACTGTCATCCCACCGCAGCGCTGTTTCGTTTCAACGTGGCGATGCCGAATGAAGAAGAGAGCTGCTGCCTAGATGGTGGACCGACTAGGAGAGCGGTCCCAGAAGGCGAGAGAAGGAGGAGAATCGAGGAGAAGCTGCGTGAACGTGGAACTGCGCACTGGAGCGGACCGGGTAAAGGGTTCTGCGGCTGAGATTTCGTGGGACACCACTGCCTTGTTGATGGAGACCTTGACAGGAGACACCAAGGTAAGATGTTCAATCAGAAGTCGCTTCGACGTACCATTGCGATGAAGCAGAGGCGAACGGCGACGGAGCGCCGCCCATAGTCTTTATCCTGCGGGTGAGGCGGCGAGGCCTCGAGACGTCACTTCGGCCGCATCGCTGCGACGAGACTCGACGACGGGGGTCCTCCAGTTGGACGTGCGCATGTGCAGCTGTCAAGTCGAGGTCAAGTTGACGCGGGGCGGGCGGTGGACGGGTCCGGGCAGCCTCCACCACAGGGCCCCATCAGCCTTCCGCTTTGGGCCGCTGCGGTGCGGGTGATTGGTCCTGGGGCCGTCGCCGGCGTTCCACTCGTTTGCACGCCCGGGAGATGCGGACCATACCCGGGATAGAGAGGCCTACAAGCAATACAAGGTGGACGGGGGTGCAAGGGATGGAGTGGAGAGAAAGGCCAGGTCGCCGCCCTGCCCCCCAAAACAGTCGTACTTTTCCAGACCGCCGGTCACGCGGAAGGATGCTTCGATGTTGGTTGACGTCGACGACAAAATACAGCCGGCGCCAATGCGTACCCATTCAAACTACGGAGCTGTATCGTATATATCCCCCTCCATTCCAATACAAGCAGGCAATGCTCCTCACGTGTGCTCACCCGTCTTCACCTAGTCTCGCGCCCCACGTTCTGCGCAAACTCGCCGATGTAGTTGCCCGGCGGATAGTACTCGCAGACAATGTACCACCCCATGGTGTCGCCGCACCACTTCCGCCCGCATCCCACGTCCGTCGTCGCCTTCCACACGAGCTGCGTGAAGTGGCCCGTGGCCGGCGAGAAGCCCGGGTTGCTGTAGTTGTACTTGGTACGCTCGTCGCCCCACGCCTCGACGCTGGTGCTGGGCGACGAGAAGCCGTAGGCGATGTTCTCGCCGTAGGGGCCCCCGGAGTGCTGGAAGGCGCAGTTGTTGTTGTCGAGGTACGTCGTGGCGAACTGTTCGAGCACCGGGTTCCACTCGACGTTGTTGGCGCTGTGCTCGCTGCGGTAGAAGTTGGTGATGAAGAGGATGGCCGATTGGAAGGCCGAGTCGCTCGTCCAGTTGGGGTCGGTGGGCGACCTCCCTGGCGAGACCGTATTGGTATTGGTATTGGTATTGGTACTGGTATTGACCACGGCGGCCACGGCAACCCGTAGGAGCAGGGCTGCGGGATACAGGAGTGAGAACTTCATGTTGTTTCAGCAAGAGGAGGATATACAAGAAGGTAAGTGGCAGAGTCCAATGTGTGGGGCGTGTAAGTCGGGAGAGTCAAGTTCGACAGGACGACATCTGATGGAATATAAATACTTCGTGCACTTGGTGGAATCCCCAAGGCCGCCTCCCTCTTCCGTCCTCCCTCCTCCCTCCGCCCTCCTCAGTCCTACTCACACTCCAACGCCGCCATGTGGCTTGGTGCTCCCTTGGTCCATCCCTGCCGCAGCAGCCTCGTCGACTATTGCCGTGAGGCGTCATTCCTTCGCCATGGACGGTGGAGGGCCTCACATGTCGCCATGAGAAGCAACATCAACTGGTTACATGCGACAGACATGGCGTGTGGTTGCATCCGAAGCCAGCCAGTGAAAAAATCTTTGTTTCCCCCGAGCAACAGGCTCCCGAAGCCGCATCGGTGGGTCCGGGGAAACCATGCATCAAAAGCAAGGGTCTCCCTGACCCGGGGGGGCAGTTCTGGATCCAAATACTGAGACAATGGGCAGGCTTGCTTTGCCAGAAAAGGCTGCAAGGCCCTAAGTTGATGGGGCAGATGGACGTGTTCTTCAGCTTCTCTGGAGAACCGCCCTCACGGGCAATCCCGATGGACAGTCGTCATCTCCGCAGCGCAAGGCACAGCGCTTTTGACAACGCTCACAACAAACCTCGGCCTGCGAGCGCCCGAGCTTCCCTCGAAAGACTGCTCGAACTTTTCTTCGATGCACTCGGCACTTGCCGAATTTTCAAAAAGCCCCCATTCCATTCCCCGGTCATCCCGCAGGCCGGATGCCAGTCGCAGATGCAGCTGAGGACTGGCCGTCTGCTATTTTGGTGCTGACTTATCGTTTCATCACGGGCCACCCACTACGAAATCAGGGTGGATGTGAGACTCGGTGTTACTTGGCGCACCGCCAGCCTTTTAAGTTGACACGTTCTGATCCCTTGCTGGTTGGTGGCGAACCCGGGACTGTCTCGCGGAGCAGGCTGCGTGATCCATTGCTCGAGAAAGTCTTGGCAATTTGCATCCAGAAGCACATCAGATTCGGTGAGGAAGCAAAGCATCGAAACTGACTGCTGAACGTGAAGAGCACCCAGAGATCTGGCCACCGCCATTTGCGAAACAGAGTCTGAGCGGCGAGACAATTGCCAGCCATGCCGTGGACGGAACACCAGGTTTTGGCCGCAGCAGCAAGCATCGGCCCGCTGCAGGTATATGCCCCTAGGACCAACGACATATAAATAAGCATGGTTCCGCGGGCGAGGAAACGCAGGCACAATGAGCAGGCTTCTTCGTCCTGCGGCCGCCTGCACGCGCGGCAGACCGCAACCCGCAACGACGCCCGGTGTGCCGCTCCGTCTCAGCCCACGCCGGCGCCTTGCTTGTCCATGCCTTCGGGCAACAACCGAGAAGACCGGTTTCTAGGTCTGGACCAAGAGCATATGACGCGTACAGGCTGCTCTTGCTTGGGAGAGGCTCGTTGCTGACCGTTCAGATGGACCCTCCTCGGCAGACGCCACGCCGGCCGTCTACATTCCTCGCCACACGCACACGGCTACCTGCCAAGTTCGTGCAAAAGTTGGAGCTGGTGGTGGCAATAAGGATGTCAAGGACTTTCTTTCAAGCCTTGAGGTCGAAGCTTACCGTTAGGACAAGCCTTGCTGGCATGCTAGCTGACCACCCGTCTTGCCGTGCACCCTTCTCCCGTCCTCTTGACAGTTGCAAAGGAAAACAGATTGCAGGACTATTCCGTAGACGTGCCTTCAAAACTTGGATACTCTATAATGTGACAACAACTGCATGTCGCGGCATTGAGGACTGGCGTCTGGATAACCAAAGTTCAGGTTCATACGTCAATGATGCTCGTGTAAGTGACTTGCCCTCCGTTGACCTTGAGCCCCTCATACGGACAAAGGACAGGTCGAGAATCTCGGGGGCTTGGATTCACACGCGTCAGCTGGTGCGGACACCACCTCCTAAACGGTCCCATCCGCAGACCTTCTGTCGTTCTCAACCGCTATTCCAAGACTATACGTGGCGTGTCTGGCCCTCCTACCTCGGACTTCAACGTTGCATTCTCCAAGCCGCCTTTGTATCTCAGCTGAGCGGTCCCGGCTATGCGGTTTTCATTCACGTCTTGTCTTCGATACCAACAAAGTCCGTCTTGCCTCTGCCCACTCCCAGTCTTCTCCCCTTTGTTGTATTGGTCTGATGTGATCTGTATGTGTGAGCCGCGGCCAGTGGCAGAACTGGTTGTACTAGGACAGGAGGCCGGAATGTCCACCGCTGAGACGGGCCTTACGAGCTTGGAGGACAGGGCAAACGATAACAGCCATGTGTCCGTTCACACCGATGCTGAAATGCACAATATCTGGCATCGCTGTGGCGAATTCTCTGTCTTGGACGGCTCAGTGGGGGAAGATGGAGGCCGCCTGTTTAGGCGTCTTTGTCTTCAAATATCGTAGCTTTCCATGCTCACATGCTCAAGATTGCTGACAGAATCCCATTGCCACTAAATTGCCCGATGTTACACTTAAGAGTGATTTGCATTCCTCACTACAGCGATGCTTTTTGCCACCGCCAAGTCTCTTTCTGAACATGTCCATGTAGACGTCCGCAGCGGCTCCAAGCTTCACATGCCTTAAGCGAGTTGGAACCTTGAGCGGAAAATCGGCCAAAAATGCCAACAAGACATATACAGACCAGCACGTAGACGAACAAATTTGGAGGGTGCATGATGCTTCATTTCGATAGGATACAACTCCATCTATGTTCGAGGAGGGTTTGATATCCCGGTGTTTAGGGGCAGGCTGCCGGTATAACTTAAAACAGGTTCTTTAACCAGCCTCTCCAGGGTCAGCTTAATGAAATGTAAAGTGTTCTGGACTTCTGCATAGTCTTCGTAATGTTGGCAAAATGGAGCCTCCAGAATGAGACGGGCGCTGAACAAAACGATGGCGAAGCGCAACTCCGTGCTTGAAGTACAGCATTGGCTGGAACGTCACTTAGCACCCTAATTCGATCTTACTGTTGTCGAGAGGAAGCGACTAAACTTTTCATAGTCCCTCGGCTTCTACGGAAAACCCTTTGATTGGGACACTCTAGATCCTCTTGGAACTTTGCAAACACCAGGCCCCAGTTTCGGTACAGGCCAGCTCGATGTCGCGCCTATGACACCTCATGTTCAGCCGGAAGGCATGAACATGGGAATTTTTGCCGTGAAGATAATAGCCATATCGGAAAGCGAGACCTAACTGCGGGTGCCGTTTGGTCATGGCAATGATAACCTCCGGCATGGGCGCCAAGTGTCCCATCGGGCTTGCCAGTCATGTATCGCTCAAGTGTTACCTTCGTGCTCAGCAATGTTCCAATATGCACGTCGATGCTTTCAACGAGCCCCAAGTATTCAATATTGTGCGCAGGTACAATGGGGGCCTCTGTGAGCTGCGGGCCACTGTCAGCTCAGCTGGCCATTATAAGAGTTTGGGGCTGTATGGAAATAGCCTGATTCATGCCGTAGCTCGCAGAGCGAGAGTTCAAAGACACGATGCTTCAACGAGGCATTGTTATTGGCAATGTGTCGACATTCAGGCTGACCTCGCGCCGTGTAAGTCAAGACTGATGACTACCCCCATAGTCGAAGAGCTGTAGAATCCCCCAGCAACACAGAGCCCTCCTTGGGTCAAATCTCGGTATTTGCTATCTTGATACTCACCCTTTCAGGCCAGTCAGGAGGACTTTACCGTGCGTTGTGCGGACAGCCTCAGGAGAACAGTATCCGCAAGAGCTGCCCGAAGGAATGGCTCCAACGTCAAGCAATGATGTCGCCAACAAAATTTGGTTCAAGTCCGCAACCGGCCCAGCCCACGGTGCGAGGCATCGGCGCAGACCGATATCGTTGTCCCCCGAACCGGCATATGCCGGGCATATAGATCAAGCCTTTCCAGGTTGGGGAGCTGGGAGGAGGGGCCGATTAGCCTGATTATCTCGATTAAATGGAAGATGGTCAACATGTCGGCTTTGCTTGTCGTTCGTCGTCGGGAGATGCAAGCCATGTTAACCCCGAGGGGGGTGTGGGTCGTTCGTGGCGAACGTGCTCGTATACTTGCCCCCGGAATTTCGAAACGTTTGGACGCTTGGCCTGCAACGACTGCCCAGCAGGTTTCGAGCCCGGTCCATTCATCCTCAGTGCCGAAAGCCCAATGCCGACGGGGGCTCTAGCCTAGGGCCCAAGCCCAAACCGCTGCGCAATGGTCGTCCGGCTCCGCGGTGTTCGACGAGGCTCGTCGCTTGCGCAAAGACGCTTCCTACGTCCTGGTCCGGTCGCCCATTTCACCCGATGTTTGTGGCTGCAGTCCTTCCCGAAGTTCGCCTGCGTGGCGTCAAGCTCCTTGCCCCTTGCCTCAAGCTTTCGGGTGTCTTCCGCCTTCTGGGAATAGAGAGAGTCGACGGCTCGCCCAATCCCCCAACCCCCAACATCGACGGGGCCCACACCGGGCGAGGTCACCGGGCGTGTGGGGCAGGTCCTGGCTTTACAGTGCGCCGTCGCAAGTTGGGAGCCAGTTCGGATGACACAGATGCGGTGTCGGGATGCCTCGTCGGGAAGCGGGAGCGCTGCGCATCCGACCCAGGCCAGGTCGCCTTGGCCGGACCAGCAGCGCAACCTCGACGAGGTGCCGAATGGCTCGAGGCTGGGGCCGCGGCAGGGATGAAGTGGTTTCCATATGGACATGGCCAAATCCCAATGCAATTAGGCTTAGTGGGAGATCCAGCCGTAATGCCGTTTGGGCTTTCCATGAGGCTTGGCAGCCGCCTGTATTTCCGTTCGAGTAGCGTATTCAGCCGGAATGCCCGGATAGCCCAGAGCGAATTCGTAAGCACTCCTATGCCTGGGATGGAGGCCTTTTGCCAGCAATCCTCCCGCTCCAAACTCGGAGTCGGAAATGGTCATCTACCGACAGCTGTGGTTGAGACGTGTTTGAGCCGCGAGCAGTCGTGTGGATTGTAGCCTGAGCTACAGGACATGGTTGGATGCTTTTGGAGTGAAGCTCATTGGCGGCCAGGAATCGCGAAGCTTACCCGGCTTCACACTCTCCGGCTTTAGGCTGAGCAACCCGGCAGGCAATGGGCGAATAGGTGATTGAAACAGGCCGGCGCAGACGGTGGTCAGACATGCCATGCCCATGGGCCAAGGCTGGTCGACGCAGGCAGGCAGGGTATCGTAGAAGCTGCACGAAATTGGGACTTGATGCGGAGTACCCGTACTCGTAGTGCCACGCACAGGGACGGGCGAGCACAGCCCGCCTTTAATTTCTCGTCTCCCCAGGCCTAAAAATCCGGGGAAGCCAGGGGTGCGAACGTGGTGTGGGCGCCAACCTGGGCCAAGCCAAGGGTCGTGGTGCCCGGGCGCAGGTGGCTGCCCCAAGTTTCCCCAGACCAACCCCCAGCGAGACATCTGGATGGCAGGCCGAGCAATCAGTACAGCCTCGGCCGGAGGGCGTGGCGTGGGGGATCTGACCGGTTGCCCACCGTGTGAACACCATGATCCAGATACGCAGCCAACCAGCGGACTTGGACGGGCGGACGGCACACGACGTGTTGCAAGCTGGATGACCATTGCAGTCAACGACAATGGCCAGCCCAATCCAACAATGCAGAGCGAGTCCCCTTGCCTCGCTGTCGCGCTTCAGCCGTTGCACGGTGAGTCTTCAAGCCAACTTGCATGCGCTGCCGTTGGGCAGAGTTGGTCTCCTCAAGGTCTGCCATATCGACATGACGGCGGATGACGGTGAAAGAGGAAGACCTGTCGCGGCTGTCTGACGCAGTCAGGCACAAGCACGGCAAATGCGATACACCTTCTTCCAGAGCCAGCACTGGGCCGCTTAGCAGCAAGCAGGCGTGCAGGTTCACGAGCGAATGACGCTTGCTCCACGACGCCAGCATCTGTTCACAGCTGCAGGAGGTCTGCCCGAAACCCACCATTAGAATTGGATGCGTGAAGGCGCAGCCATGTTCTGATGTGCCTCTGGCTATTGGCAGAGTTCCAGGCGTTGGGTGCTTCTTGCAAGTGTGCCGCAGAATCGGCGACGTAGGCGCAGTGACGGCCGCTGTGCCAAGGGGAATCCTCCATGGTGAGTTGAACGACGTAGCGGTGTCCTGCCTTTGATTCGTACGCCCGCGTAGTCGACCTCGGAGGATTAATGAAGGAAGATTTACATGGAGCGGCAGCACAATGACGCCTCAGCTACGCAAGACCAGCAGGTGTGTTCGGTCGTGCTTGACTTGTCAGGTCCGCAACATCTTGTAGTGACCATTGGCATGGATGTTGAGTGTCCTTGCTGCGTAGGTATCTTCCTTTGCCATCGATCGACTGGGCCTGGGTGCGCCACAGCTACGAGCCAGGGACTTTCGCCTAAATGGCTGATATGCTCGCAAGATAGGCTTCGTCGTCGCGGCTGTGAACAAGTGCCTCGGGTGGCTGAACACAGCCGGGAAGAGAGTCGGAGCTCGTCCTGGGTTGCCGTCCTTCTACTCCGTACCTAGCGCCAATGTCGGACACATTGGAAGAGCGGCCGGACGGCTTCGAGTCTCGACCAGGCCCCAGAATTATCCCGGAGTGGGCCTCCAGCTCGCGGCAAGGGGACGACCACGGCCCACGGGATAATGAAACATCGTCGTGGGCAGGGCCAATGCGGGCCTTGTGCAACCGTTGGGAAGCCGAGAGATGCTGCAGCGCTGTGCGGATATTGTGCACTGTGCTGATCGACAAGACGGCCCCATGAGCCAGATAACTTCAAACGAGTCCCCGGCCCCGTGATGTGATAGATGGCGCGAGCACATGGGCCCCATCTTGGCGGCGAGATGCTGGGCTTCGTTTCAGACGATGCCAGGACCCTGTGGCATCTGCCGTGCGGCTTGAAGTAATGCGATACGGAACGGCGCTCCGGCTCACCATTCGTCCCGGATATGGCATCGTGGTGCGATTCCGCCGCCCGTCAAGTCGCACCAACTGGCACAGCCCGTCGTGTGCTCGCTCTCTTTGCCTTTATCTTCCCCAAGCATGAATTATGCTGCAGTCCGGCAAAACCATGGCATCGGCGGTCCACCAGACGTGCCACAAACGCGCGACGTACGATGGTCTCGGACTGCAACAACCGGTGAGGCCTGGAGATGCAGTGGGGGTTGTCTATTCGCGGCCAGACGAGAGGGTCAGTCCACAATCATCTGGCCGAGACGTCATTCTGGGCGCAGCAAAGCGGCTCCCGACGGCGAGAGCAGCGAAGAGTCACCGGTGGGCCGTTCATTGTTTCTACACGTAAAAGTACAGGCGGCGTGGCGAGGCGGTTCTGCGCCAGCGAAAAAGTACGGCGTCCTCGTGCAGCTGCATGCGTTGCTAGTGTCAACGATCTTGCCAGGGCATGCGGACAAGGACGGTCTGGTTGGGCGGGCGATACCCTATTCGTGATGCTTGCATGCGACGATGTGGCCGGCCCTGGCACCCTTTCGAAGAGAGAGCTCGAGACGCCTGGAGCTTGGTTGCGCTCGCGCCCGTTGCGAGGCCCATTGTCGTTGTCGTCGCTCGTCCCGAATGCCCAATTGCTCTCGGCCGTTGGCTTCCATGACTGACACTGGCGGTGAGCGCCGTGGATCGATAATGGCGCGACCCAGTCCGAAACTGGGCCCGGCTTTTGCAAAGGGGAAGGTCCATTGTTGTGTCCACACCTAGCCGTGATAAGCGTCTGGACCAGGACGGCGCTAACATGGCATGGAGCAGAGAGAGACGTCGGCGTCTTCTCGACGACAAGAACGCCGCCGTGCTTGGAGCCAGCCAATGCGCTTCGCCGGCCGAGCGAGGCGGCCGCGGGATTGGCCTGCACGCGGGCCATAGCGCGGCCCTGAATGTTGGCGGCGCAGCGGTTACTTTATCCACATCGTGCAAAGTCAGTCGTGCGCATGCCACTGCCTACCCGTGGTGGCATTTGTTGGTTGTCCGTCGCCAGCCATGCGCGCGCCGCCGCCCGGGGGGCACAGTGCGAGCCCCAGCACGAGGCGTGGCGCCTCTGTGCGTTACCGATGGGGGTCACCAGATCCGCTGCTTCGCGAACGCAGATGAGAGACGAGCCATCTCCACAATTCGGCTCGCCTGTTAGGCACCTTTGGCACGGAGAATAGCCCGCGCGCTTTCAGCACATATTCGTAATTACTCGTAGGCCGAGGAGGGTCCCGTCGCCGATGGGCAGTACGAGCGTTCAACGGCTGGACGATCAGGCAATGCAACAACGCGGCCCACCTTGGATGGACCGGCGGGCGAGGTTCGGCAACGGCAACTGGAAAATCGCGCGCGCAGAGTCGGTCTGGGCCAGGAACGAGGCACATATCTGAGAGATCGAACGCATTCACGGCGGCCATCCGCCGGGCAGATGCCTCTTCGTCAGAGCGGTAATGCCATGGACCAAGCACCTTGGCACCCAGCCAAGCAGCGGGTCGCGATCCGACCCTCGCGCGGAGCTCAACTCGGGCACAGCATCGTACTCGTATCTGTGAACATCGACTCAACACGGCGGCAGCGGATCATGCGGCCCAGATGCGCTGCGCATGTCCGATGGCGCCAGGCCGGGGCCGGGACGAGCAGATGGCCCGAACTGGAGCTATGCGGATGATGTCTGTTCGTACATGGCATGCCGGCACGGGGTCCGTCTGCAGACACACGGAGACATGTGCTCCATTCGCATCTGGATGGATAATTCACAACCAGGTGCCAGAACGGGATGCTGTACGACATGTTCAGATGGGTTCGCGGGCCGCGTCGAGCGTGGTGAGGGAGCGGCCCGGTACGCACCAGGCCCGCAGGCCGCCGCTCGCACTGTACGGCGAAGAGCAAGGGCCCGGCCAATGGCAGGCGCCCAGGCGCAGGAGCCCAGACCCGCCGGAGCGCCGGATCAATCAGCGGGCTCCAGCCAGCGCAACACCCCCGGCCCTGCCGGTCCCAGCGCGACCATCGATCGACTGCTAAATCCGTCCACGACCAGTCCGCGGGCGCGTTGGGCTGCGGCCAACGAACAAAAGTTGCAGCTGCAGGGGCCTACGAGGAGCTTACTGTGTCTTACAAAAAACGTAGGCACGGAGTCCAGCCCTGGCGGGTATGACAGAGACGTTGTTGTGCGACCTGGACGAGCTCGGGAACGGGCGGCCGGCCGGCGGTGAAATTGTTGGAACAGAGCCTGGAGGCATCTGAGCTTCGCACGGAGCAGGTAGGACTGGACGCTTCGGGCGAGCGACGTGTCGTGCGGTACAGGTACGGCGGCGCTTCCCCGTCACTTCTACACAACACGAGAGGCAGCCGGGCTGATCTTCGCAGGTCCCTCGTCGCAAAGCGAGCTATGCATGTTCACTGAGGTTTCATCCATCCCGTCTGCTGCTACCGCTGCGATGCGTGTACGAAGTACCTCATCACCAAGGGACTGCTCGATGCAACCCAACTACCAGCGCCTTGCGGCCTGGCAGTGGGTAGATTGGCTGCTTGGCGCACTCGACGCACCCAGCGATAGCACCGATTGGGCATGGCAAGGGTCTCTCGACCGCGTTGGCAGGATTAGGACGGCACGCACTGTGTCAGCCACCGCCCGGTGGAGAGGGCGACATGCTTCGAAGCATCCCAGTGGCTTCGGGGCAGGACATCTAGGGGGCAGGTCAGCGGCTGGTTGGCCCAAGCCAGGGAACCCCTGGGAGATAGATGCCTCTCGCTTGGGGCGTATCGTGGAAGGCAGTTCGCGCTGTGCGTGCCCACGTTCGAGGCCGTTGGCAAGCAAGCAAGCCGCTGCATTGGGTCTTCGGCCGCCAAACAGAGGTGCGCCCAAGTTGTGCGTGAGAGCTTCGTCCCTCTCCGTCCTCGGCGTCTTGTGGATCAAAACACCCATCTGTCCTTTCCAGAGCACATAGAGTGAGCATGGAGGCTCGGGGCTCGGGCCAGCGCGCGAGAGGCGCCCCGGCCATGCCCGGTTAGGGGTGTGATGTAGGCAGCCTGGAAGGTAAAGTGCTTACCTAGCTGGGGGAGCTGGGGAGCTCCAGCTCCAGCGGTGTTCTGCATCCCTACGAGTAGCACCTCCATGCTTGGCGTGCCGGCAACCATGGATGGAGGACATCCGTGATTGTGGATGCGTGGTCCCTGCTTGACCCCGAAAGCGGCGCACGCTGCATGGGGGAAACAGCGCCATCGAGCAGCATCGAAACGCAGCATTGGCGGGCGCTTGTGACGGCCGCCGAAGCTGTTCGCAACGCGCGGCACGATCCAGTCGGGGCAGAGACGGTCCGGGACTCGAGTGCTCTAAATCGAGTCCCAGATGCCCGGGGCCCGTCATGCCATCGTGGAGCCTCGGGCTGCTTGGTGCAGGGGGAGCCGGCGCTTATCAATTAGCACCCAAGCTTGCTGCCACCGCGACGAACAGGCTGATGGCGGCACGGACAGCGGAGCCCAGGAGTCACGATGGCCGGCGTCCAACCCACCGGCTTCCAGCTATGTACTCGTATCGCAGTCCATGCTTTCGACGACCCAAGTGCCTCGTGCGGCGAAATCCGTCACGTCCGCTCGCCCATGCATGCAGGCAATCAATTCTCCGTACGGCAGCCAGAGAGCCGCGAGAGTTCCAGTGCATTTGCCTGGCCCGGGTAGCCTCGCTGCCCACCTCACCGTGCCAGCACCCCCGAGGCGGCAGGTGCTGGGGCGGCTTCTGCGAGCGGGAAATGGGCGCCGCGAGCAAAGGTACTTGGGCCTTGTACAATACCTGCGCAAGCCTGCCGCCGCCGCCGGAGGGACCAGGATAGCCGAGGGGACCCGCCCGTCCAGGCCGCAATGCCAGCCCACTCGCGCTTCGCAGCCCGCGGCTGGGAGCTGGCCGCTCCGAGGGCCCAAGTACCTGTACCTCATGGAGGGGCAAGTCCGGTACCAAGGCCGGCCGCCACCGGCCCCTGCGCGCCACTGCGTGAGCGCCTGTCTCGGCGTGCAGGGTGCTGCACTCGCCGGCACTGTGCCGCCGCACGGTGCGGCCTCGCGTTGCCTCCTAGCTGTCTTCGTCCCGCGCCTCCGAACCTTCCCCTTCTCCCTCCTTGTCTCTGCCTCTCCCTGCCTTTCGCCTCCCACCAAGCTGCAATTGCGTCGACAGGCCGCCGACCGACGTGCCCACGACGACAGATGGTATGGTGATGCTTCAAACCGTCGCTCCTTACGCCCCGGATTGACAGGCTCCTGTCGGCTCCTGAGCGCGCCCTTCCCCGCCAGTCCTGCCCAGCGCCTGGCCCCTCCTCTGACCCAACAAGTCCGCCGCGGCCGACCAACCTCCCCGCCATCCTGCCCTCGCAGTCGCCCCAGCGCCCGCGCAGCTCAACGATAGGCCGGCCTTTCGGTCGCAATCGCCCGCCGAGCATCGCCGTCGACGCCGGCATCTCGCAACGACGAGCACACGCATCCTGCCATGGTGATGAATGACGCTGGCCCTCGGCTTTCGCGCGCTTCTACAATGTCGAACCCCACGCCAGCCAGCGCAGCCGTCGGTGGCAACGCGCCCAACTCGGACGACACTGGTGAGCCTGAAACCTGACTGATCCTCCGCTGCCTCGACGTCGCGGGCACACAGCCCCCTCACCCAGCTGCCCTGCTCCCCTGCGATTCCCGCCCATGCCCGCTGCATCGAGGCGTTCCTGTTGCAGCTCGCTGACCGAATCTCTCTGCCAGCGTCGACCATCACCGTCAACACCAAGGCGCCGGCCAACTTCCCTCCTCCCAAGACTGACAAGCCCCGTCCCCACGTCTGCGCGACTTGCCAGCGCTCCTTCGCCCGGCTGGAGCACTTGAAGCGTCATGAGCGCTCGCACACCAAGGAAAAGCCCTTCGAGTGCCCCGAGTGCGCGAGATGCTTCGCTCGCCGAGATCTGCTGCTGCGGCATCAGCAGAAGCTGCATCAGACGTCGACCCCGTCGTCTCGTCCTCGCAACCGCCGTGAGTCCGCCAGTGGCGTCGCCCCGGGCCAAAGCAGAGCCCGCAAGAACAGCGTGGCCGGCAACAATCCTGCGGGAGCCAGCTCGGCCACAGCGTCCATGAGACCAAGGGCCAACACCATCAGCCACGTCGATGGTGCCGCCATGCAGATGATCGCATCGGCGAACGCTTCGGTCGCGCGGGGCATGGCCGCCCACAGCCGTCACCCCAGCCTCGCCGGCTTGCCAGTCCACAACCTGGACCACATCTTCGGTGGCATGTCGGCGGCCCTGGGCCAGAGAGGGATGCCGCACGGCCTGCCCAAGCTGGAGACGGGACAGCTCAGCAGCAATGACTTTGATAACGGCCTTCGGACCGCACCTCCGATGGCCGTCTTCAACCCTGAGTTCGATTTCGAGGGTCTCCTGTTCGGGCCTGGGTCGACCATCAACCCCAACGCTCTGCACTACAACGACTCCCCGCAGTCCATGGCCATGGACCAGACGTCGCCGTTCGGCCAGAACATGAACGACGTGGCGTCGAGCCAGCCGTTCGACGACGGTCTCGACTGGCTGACGGGCTTCGAGCACCAGATGTCGTTCCACACCAACGAGAACGCCGTCGACGGGTCGAGCCCGTCCGCCATCAGCACGACGAGCCAGAGTGGGATAAGCGATGTGATGTTGGATGGCTCAAACCACCCCGCGCCGGCCGGGACGAGTACCATGTGGCAACCCTCCGTCATGGGCCCTCCACAGATGCCGAACCCGTTTGCGATGGATCTGAATGGTTCCGTCTTTCCAGACCTGCTCAATGGAGCGCCTCTATCACCTCAGCCAGCTTCTCAAAAGATCAATGACCCGTACTTCTCCACGCCTCCCCCCTCGCTGAGCTCGTTGAGCCCGTCCGTCGTATCTGGGCTGAACACGCAGAACCTGAACCAGTCCCTTGGCTTCAACGCCGGCCCGGAAACTCCGTCTTCCCTCAGCGGCGGTTGTCACGGCGCCTCCACCGTGACAACCATAACAGATTCCACGCGGACTGCAATCGTGAACGCCCTCTCCCAATGCTTGCCCTTTGGTGGTCGTAAATATTCCTTCACGTCTCAGAGCTCGCCTCTCTCGCCCCAGTTCCAGGCAGGCGCGAACTCGGCTTCCGCTCAGGCCAGCAACCTGCCCAGTACTCAGGACTTGCAGCGTTACGTTGGAGCCTATCTGACCTATTTCCATCCTCATCTTCCATTCTTGCATCTCCCCACGTTGTCTTTTGATCTGTCTTCCGGCCCCAACAGTCGTTCTCATGGTGTAGGTGGTAGCGGGTGTTTGATCCTTTCCATGGCCGCAATCGGCGCGCTCTACGAGTTGGAATCCGCGCAGTCCAGAGAGCTCTTCGACATGGCGAAGAAGATGATCTTTTACTACCTGGAGGAGCGTAGGAAGGCGGAGGCCCGCAAGGCAGATGTACGCCGCAGCACTCCCGGCGCCGATCAGACCTCGCAGACGAGCGAGAGCTCCCCCGCGCACACCCCCGTGTGGCTGGTTCAGGCCATGCTCCTCAACGTCGTCTACGGCCACAACTGCGCCGACAAGACTGCCAGCGACATCGCCTCCACGCACTGCGCAGCTCTGGTAAGTCTCGCCCAGGCCGCGGATTTGATGAGGCCGAACCGCGTCGATGCCTCGGCGAAGCAGGATGTCCAGATGGCCGACGACGCCAGTTGGAGCCGCAAGGGTGACCAGGAGGAGCACCAGCAATGGCTGCAGTGGAAGAGCATGGAGGAGCGAAAGCGCACGCTGTACGCCGTCTTCATCATGTCGAGCCTCCTTGTGGCTGCCTACAACCACACCCCGGCGTTGACCAACTCGGAGATCTACCTTGACCTGCCGTGCGACGAGGAGTTCTATGCGGCAGAGTCTAGCGCCGCTTTTTTCGCCAAGGGCGGCGTCCAAGCGGCGAACCATAACCGCATGACTTTTTACGACGCGTTGGGGGAACTGCTGCGCACCAACGAGAGGCAGCAGAAGCAACTCGCCCTGAAAAACAGCCAGCAGGCCTTTGGGTCTCCCGTCAACAGCCCTGATCCGCCCTTGACCGACCTGAAGCCCAGCACCCTGGGCTGCTTGGTGTTGATCCATGCCCTGCACAATTACATATGGGAGACGCGACAGAGGCACCACAACAAGGTCTGGACAAACGAGGAGACGGAGAAGATGCACCGGCACATCGAACCCGCCCTGAAGGCTTGGCAGATGGCTTGGGCGAGCAACCCGCACCACAGCGTCGAGCGACCGAACCCCTTCGGCATGGGCCCGCTTTCTGCAGACGCGATCCCGCTGCTAGATCTCGCGTATGTCCGGCTCTTCGTCAATCTTTCGCGGTCGAAGGAGAGGTTCTGGCAGCGAGACTGGGACGGCATGGTTGAGGAAGTGGCCCGTGGAAGCGAGATCATCCAACACGCCGAGCAGTCGTCGGCGGCCACCTCCGAGTCCCCGCAAGCGGCTCCTTCAGAGGGCTCTGGTCAAGGGTCCGTCTTTGTCGTCGACTCACCAATGACGCAGAATTCATCCATGGACGTGTCTGCGAGCAATCCGACGACGGCTGGTTTCGCAGCCGGGACGTCTGGCCGTTCCACCACACGTCGCGAGAAGCATCTGCGCAAAGCCGCTTTCTACGCCGCCGACTCTCTTGCCATGTCTGACAAGCTCGGCGTAACGTTTGCCGACTTTACGAGCCGGGAGCTGCCGCTTCAGTCCGCTCTCTGCGCTTTTGACTGCGCCCAAGTCCTCGCCGAATGGATAGCGACTCTTCAGGACCGCGTTGGGCGCTATTTGGGATTGCTCGGGCAGGACTCTGTGGATCTTGGCCAAGTCCCCGCCATCATGCTGCTTGAGGAAGAAGACGTCAAGCTTCTAGACAAGATTCGCGAGATCATCGCGTCTGCAGAGATCAAGCTACATATGGAAATGGCGTCCGGTGCCATGAGCGGCGTGGAGTCGGCCTTGCAATCCGACGGCCATAGCGGCTACGCCACAAAGATCCTCCGGCTGACCGCGGCCATGATGGACAAGGCTGCGGTATGGCCGGTAACACACCTCATGGCCCGATGCCTCGAGACCCACGCCAATCATACACGAGCCAGAGCTGAAAAGTCTGTTGTATTGTCAGAGTGAGCCCCACGAGCCTCACCAGGCTTCTCTGCCCTGCTTTTGCTCTGGTGCTGCAACAGCGCTGCATGCACATCGTGCCTGAGATGTTAAGGGAGTCCGTCTGATATCAGACCTCTGCCATGACTCGTTTACTTTTGCATTGAGACCAACAGGATGCGCTTCGCCATGGATATTTTCACATGCGCACGACTGTATTCGAAGGGACCGAGCTGTCGATTTCAAGCTGAAAAAGCCGCTGCGATCAGCAATTCGCCGCCATTTAACGCCATTTGAGGATATACCCATGCTTGTCGCGATGGAATTTCAAGGTCGTGCTTTTTTGGATATGCCTTTGCCGATGCCGAGGCTAAGGTGGGATTCTCTTCGTCCGGTGGCCTAAACGCTGGCCCAAGCAATGAGGTTCTCGCTCCTGCTCTTCTCTTCCACGACTTGACGACTATTTGTCCGAGGCGAAGTACGAGTTGGTGGCTTCACCTTGTTATGCTGTACAGCACAGAGAGCTTTGAAAAGCGTGGCGTTTCATTTGGAGTTCCCGGCTTTGGAATTCCAACGATGTTTTCTTCGGGTCGCCCGAGCGGCGCTTGTACGGGCAGCTGCGCAACCATTCGTTTGAGTCCTACAACGAGAAGGACACAAGAGGGCATAGCATTTTCTTGGCGGGGGCGTGAAGGGGGGGGTGCCATTGCCTCCCGTGTTGTCGTCCCGGTGAAGTGCCTTGCAAGATGTTCGCGGACGCGAAAGGTCGTGGTGACAGAAGGGATGGGCTGTTGAATGTGAGGAATAGCGGTGCTTAGGTTTTGTGAAAGAGTACGTAATGAGAATACATACAGACGAAGTTCATCACGGCCCGGCAGAGCTTGCCACAGGTGATGTTGTCCTTGTCTTTGGGCATAGTTGACAGGAAGACGAATGCGTTGTCCAGGATCTGCAGCTAGCTTCCGGACCGGGTGAGAGGGACAGGACACACCGCGTCCGAGTGGCCACGCCGACTTGCAATTGTTTCTGTCAGGTGCAGATGTTAGAATTGGTCAAGCGCTTCGAGGTAGAACCTCCCAGGTCAAGGCAGGGAGGGCCATGAGGATACGACTGCGACGATCAAGCTAATCAGAGGCACCGCAAAGACGAGATATGAGCGAGGAATAAGAGAAAGAGAAGAAGCCGTCCATCCGCTTGTAGCGATCGCTCCGAGGCGCGCATTGCAGCGCCGCCAGATGCATATTCGGTGCTGCTGAGTGAAGTGGTTACCCTATACACGACCGTCTTCGAACAACCCGCTCTCGGCAAAAATAAAAGGCAAAAAGATCTCTTCGCCGCCCTTCCTTGTTCATTGTCACGAAATCCAATTCCGAGTTGTGAGGCGAGGATCACGAAAAAAATTTGACGACGTTGTATTCTATACGTAGCGGGACGGAGGCCTCAGCCATTATTACGGACGAGACGATTGTGGATCGGGGAAAGCTGCCAACTGCCTGGCTTTTACGCCTCTGTGACCGCGACAGAGTTTTGATGCACAGGAACACGGGAAACCTTTGTACGGTGCCCAACGGTTCCGTTGGTAGCGCCGTAGAATGGATTAACTAACCTGTGCCGCGAAGCTTGCCGAGGCTGAAGCTCATATCCTCTTGACTAGAAGTTGAACATACTGCGATGGCCCACCTGGGGGGCATCTGGTAAGCCACGGCTCCCAACGTAAAACAAGACTGTCGGATTGTCTCTCAGCTGCCGAGTGGCCTTGGAAAGCCGGGGGGATGCTGTGGCCTCCCTTTCTCGACAACACGCCACCGCGGAGCAAACGAAGCCGTCAACAGCCTTCATCGGAACAGACGAGTTCCGCAGACGGTGGCGAGCTCGACACAGTTGGCCTGCAGAATAGAGGATGAAATCTGGATTTAAAGTATTTGTCAGGTCTTATCTCTTGCCTGGAGAAGTCCATGTCCGCGCGGCGCTGTGTGGCTATGCAAACGTTGAACAACGCTCTCGCATAATCTCCAGCCATTGGCGCAGCATAGCCATCCGAATTGGCCTATTAATGGAATCGCCTCTGGGTTTAACAGCGACACCCATATTCCCGGAAAGCAGCCTGCAGGACCGCGGGATCACGGAGAATCCATGCCGTGGTTCGTCCGGGCCCGGCCTAGAGGCGATCTTGGTCGTCATCGATCAACGGTTCAGCCACAGGTCGGCAGATGATGCCTCCCGGCAGCTCCTCACCGGGCCGTGAGATGGGATTTGGTGGCGACGGGTGTCACAGAGAGTCTCCGATGCGCTCCCAGCGGTGACCGCGTGACGCGTTGTTTCCAGCCGCGTAGGCGAGCAGAACGCAGCGCTTCTACGGCCAGGCGCCTCGTCGGAAGGGAACCGGCGTTGCTTGTCTCGGCCTCTGCCGAGCGCGCTACTTGTAAATGTCTCGCAAGCCCACTGCTCGCTAGGTACCTACGAAACGCGGCAACGCAACCGCGCAATGGCGCGCACGGAAAAGCAGGTGCAGCCAGAGCTCTGCTTTCAACAAGGAGGACATTCTCAACCGCCTACGAGTAAGGTAGCCAGCCATCTTCCGTGATCTCAGTGCGGGGAGAGGGCGCGGGGAGACGTGGTCGGGACCCCGTGCCGACGATCATAAAATGCGAGGTGGGCGATCTCTGCTGCTCACAGGATAGCGGGCTGCCACACGAAGAGTCAAACAAGATATTCAGGGACGTGTCTCGAGGCGTGCTCGCGTCCCACGAGGCCGGGCCAACGGGCCACCCACCGTCGTCGTCGTTCAGCCCTGGCAGCGCCGCAAGCTTCACACGACCATGACCTCAGCGGCGTCGTGGGTCGCGTTGGCCCCGGGCAAGCCGGTTCCCGACCCCACCTTGTCGATTCCCGTGATTGGGAGGGAGGACGAGTAGTGAGCTGTGAAACGGGCGTCACGAAGGCCAGAGCAGTGCCTTCGCATGGGCTGGAGATGCCTCGAGCACAAAGGGCAATGCCGCGGTGAGGATATGATGTTCCTCCCTCCGACATTCATCGCCCCTTAACAACCGTGAGGATTTGTCGTCGAGGTCCGGCGTCGGGCGCTTACGGAAATGCCGGGACACGAGCACTCTTAGCCTTGGCCAACGGTTTGCTGTTCTGAAACACGCAGTAGGGTGGGCTGCAGGGCCAATTCACGGCTTGTGGCTCGGGGTCCCGTCCAATGCTAGGTCGCGCGCCGCTGATTCGAAGACGCGACAGCTGACAGTGCGTATGGCAATTAAACAAGCCGTCGAAACGAGTAGGATGTCGGATCCATGCTTCTTCATCTGACGGCGTGCCGGCCGATGGCTGCTGTGGCGCAGGCAGCAGGCAGCCGTCGACAGATGAGGGAGGAGGTTGGTGGATTGGATGGAGTGATTCGGAATGTTTAATAGCGGTCTCGACCAGGCATTCGGTAGCTGCCGAATCCAGCACGGGCGCCGGGAGACACAAAACACAAGCGACAAAACAACCCCCACAATGGGATCTCAGAAACAGTTGAGGTGCGGCGCGAGACAATGGCGGCCGCGTGCGTGTTTGCGTGTCTCGCCGTGTCTCACCGGCCTCTCTGGTCGGCGAGACAGACGGGTCTCAGACGACGACGACGGCGACGACTGACGACGACGTGAACCGAGGCAGCAAAGTAATCGGCTCGGGCGGATGTAGGGGGATGCAGCAGACGGCGCGGCGGATAGTTCGGCATTTTCGCAGCTCACGACACCGAAGGTTGCGCGGGTTGCCCGTGGGCGCAGAGTCAAAAGGGTCCAAGGGCAGGCCGGGACCGCAAATGGCGGAAGCATGGCAGAAAGCGCAAATGACGTGGGCAAAGCAGATCTGGCGGGCGATTCGCGCGGACCCTGGGGCTGTGGGGGAAAGCGTCGAGCCAGGCCAGCCCAGTCCCCACCGGGGATTCCAGCCGCGGAGCCTAATAAGGTAGTCGTACGAGTAGGTGAGGCATGGCCATGCTGCTGGGCCTGGATGGCAGCGTATGGTCGAGGGCGTTGGAGGACCCCGAAAGCCAAACGGCCGCCTCGTCGTCGACAGAGTTTCGACGCCAGCCCGGGCCAGAGCCGTCCCTAGCAGCACGAGGGAGCGCGCGAAGCTGCGGTGGCCTCTTGCTTTTGCTTCAGCCCCCGGCCGGTTGCAGTTCGGGGGGAGCATTGGGCCGCCGCGTCTCCTGATGGCCGGTTCCCGACCCCTTTGGTGATTCCTGATGCCGACCGAAGCCCGGACGCTGCCAGGGCCGAGAACAAAACAGGCTTTGAGGGGCGCTGCAAGCCACCCACCGCAGCAGCTGCCGCGTCGGCGCCCGTACGGACCGTGACAGTACCGACCTACCGTGCCTACAATTACAATTAGCTGCTGGCCTCTTGAGTGCCTGTGGTCGGGGTGGCTCTGCGGCAATCGAGGGCCGTGGATTACGCAGCTCACATCCCATCCATCATGTGTGCATCTCCACCCGCATTATCCACGCAGATGCCCACCCACGGTGGAAACTTGTTATAATAATATCCCTGCCGCCCGCCGCTGCACGCCCGCCCCGTGGCGCCAGACCCCAAAGCCTGCGAGAGACGCGGTGCCGTAACCTGGCGGGTAGCTTCCGTCTGTGCAACGACGACGCCGAGCCAAAAGCCGGTTCGAGAAATCGGACGCAGCGTCTCGCTCCACCACCACTACCACCACCGCTACTCCGTACACCACCACCAGCAGCAGCAGCCGGAGCCTCCCAACGGCCAGGCCAGCCAGGCCAAGGACAGGGAGACGACGACGACGCTCAAAAGCGCCAGACGACCCTCTCTGCCGGATTGCGTCCAGGCGGGCGAGGGAACGCTGACATCGCCGGGCCAGCTCCCTCCTTTCATTCCCCGTGCCACCCTCCCGCGCCAGTCCGTCGCCTCTGCCCCCGTCACCGCACGACTCGCCTGTTGGTCTGCATGACACGACACGGCGCCAGCGCCTGATCATTTCGAGGAAGCCGGTCCCAGGGATCGTCGCCCGCCACAGCATCCGTACGTTTACGTGCTTTTTTCTTCTCTTCTTATCGCTTCCGAGCCTTGCCCTGTCCTGTGCCGTGCCCTGCTCGGCTTCACCAAGTGGCCGTCCTGCCCTGTTTTGCAAGCATCACAACAGGTCGAGGGCTATTCCGGGGTATACTCGTGCTCGTACACAGACAGGCACACGGGCGCACAACCGCGCACACAGAGGCTCACACATCCACACATCGTCGCCGTTGCCGGCCGTCGGAGCCTCACCCTTGCTCAGGCGCCTTGACTCGCTTTTGTTCCTTCTTCCCCGTTCCCACTCGCTAGGGGTCTGACGTAACGTCGTCCCAGCGCGACGACGCCGTCATCCAGGCCCAATCCTCCACCACCCCCCCAAATCCCTGTCGCATATTACTCTCTGCCTCCCCGTCTGCTCTCGCCGGCGTAGCGAGTCGGGCACTCTTCGCTCCCTTACGTGCCCTGGCTGTTGCTTCGACAACAACTCTTCCGTCGCTGCCCAACTTCGCTGCGGCTTCGGGCGAGTGTTTGCTCGACGGCACGGCCTCAGCGGTGCCCGACAGCGACTGCTCCAGTAAGGTAGCTCGCGCCGGGCCATCTCATCTCATGCGCTTGCGCGCTTGGACATCCCGCATTTGCCTGACTACCACCCCTGTGCCTGAAGCAGAGCAAAGCAAAGCAAAGCCGAGCAGCGCAAAGCAATGGTCTTCGGGCTCCTCCAAGATAAACACGACCGATGCTCCCGCCCGTTTCTTGCCCCCTTTGATTGATTTGACCACTGCCCCTTCTGCGGTCGTCAACTCACTGCCGGCTCAGCCAGACCGTTAACACCACGATGCCAGCTTCTCCACCGCAACGCCCACGCAACGGGAACTGGATCATCGCCAACAGCGGCAACATCTTCTACCGCGCCGAGGCCACCGTCGACCGTTCCGCCGCCGCCTCGCCGACGCCGCGCTTCCCGTCGCCGCTCATCGGGGCCCGCCGCAACAGGCCGCACGCCATCCACATCATCACCTACCCGCCGGGCTACGTCCCCCACGAGCTGCGGCCCAAGCCCAGGTCTAAGACGCAGCTGCTCAAGGCTCGCACCACCAAGCGCGCCGCGAGGCTTCGCCGCATCGTTGCCGTCGCCGCGACTGCCAACGGCTCCGGCGACCGCCTCCCTACTGCAGGCATCACCAGCACCAACTGCAGCGGCACCGTCGCCAACCCCAGCACTCACACCGCTTCCCGCAGCAACACCAACAGTCACGACGTCGCCGACGACCCGCGCATCCGACCCCCCCTTCTGGGCAAGCTGCGCCAGTCCATCCAAGGCCACTCTGCCTCGTCCTCGTCATCAGCCGAAAGCTCGCGAAGGAACACAAGCACTGGTGCTGCAGGAGCAGGGATCCAGGACCCCCCGGCCTATGACGACGTCCGCTTAGATCCAGCGAACCAGAACCCATTAAATCAATTGCCACAGCCAACGGCGTCTGACTCCCAAAATCGTCGTCCGCAGCCGCCCTGTTCCGACTCCTTCACTGCCCCGTCATCCGCCTCCACAACCTCCACCACAATGGCGACCGCGACGCAGCCGAGGCGCCCCTCGTCGGCGTATCACCTCGCCAGCAACCGCAACAGCCTCATGTCGGTCCGCTCCGCCAAGTCGGCCGTCAGCTCGCTCGTCACCGAGCTGCCCAAGCCCGTCGCCTCGGGCAGCGGCGTTTCGTGTTCTATCCTCCTCGCCGAGCCCAACGTCTTTCTGTCCGGGTTCGACCATGACGGCCACGCCCAGCGCGATGGCCAGAGCGGCACCTCCCTGCTCCGCGGCCGCCTTCAGGTCAACGTCAGCAAGAACGTCAAGATCAAGGCCATCCAGCTCAAGCTGATAGGCCGCGCCCGCACCGAGTGGCCCGAGGGCATCCCTCCGCTCAAGCAGGAGATATTTGAGGAGGAGAGCCTGCGCACGCAAGTCCTGACTTTCTTCAACGCCATGAATGGCGGCTGGGAGACCGAGTACGGAAATCAGTGCACCTACCAGCTCAAGTCGGGCTCCGCCAACTCGAGCTCCACCAACCTGACGGCCCTGCCGGCGCGAGCCGGCAACACGCTCTCGACGTCGCCGAGGAGCGGCTTGACGGCCAAGGAGCTCAAGCGGCTCTCACTGCAGAGTGTTCAGTCGCGCAGCTTCGGCAAGGGCGAATGCGGCGGCGCCACGACGACGACGACGCAGGCCAAAGGCTTCAAAGTGTTCTACCCAGGTTCCTACGACTACTCCTTTGAGCTCCCCATCGACCACCACCAGCTCGAGACGACGAAGCTGCAGTACGGTTCCGTGAGATGGGAGCTCCATGCCACCGTCGATCGCGCCGGCGCCTTCAAACCCAACCTCCACGGCATGAAGGAAGTGTCCATCGTGCGGCTGCCAGATCAGATGTCGCTCGAGACGACGGAGCCCATCTCCATCAGCCGGCAGTGGGAGGACCAGCTACACTACGACATCATCATTTCGGGAAAGAGCTTTCCCATTGGCTCCAAGATACCCATCGCCTTCAAGCTGACGCCCTTGGCCAAGGTCCAGGTTCACAAGCTCAAGGTGTTTGTGACCGAATCCATTGAGTACTGGACCAATGACAAGCGAGTCACGAGAAAGGACCCCGGGCGCAAGATTCTTCTTCTCGAAAAGGCGGCCGGAAAACCTTTGGACTCCGCGTGGGCCTCGTCGGAGATCAACACGGTCCGTGGCGGCGAGCCCAACGCACAGGAGCGGCGCGAGGCCCGGGATATTGCCCTGCGCAGGCGTTGCGCCGAGGCCTCGCGGGCGCACGTCGCGCCCGAGCCGTTGCCGGAGCCGTCTGCCAACCTGCTCGGCGACCTTGACCTGGGTCTTGAGAGCATGTGGGGTTCCACGGAGATCGAGGCCAACGTGCAAATCCCGACCTGCGAGATGATGGCCAAGAACAAGGACTTGAGGCTGCACCCGGACTGCAGCTGGAAGAATGTCAACGTCTACCACTGGATCAAGGTACGTATCCTGCAAGCTGGCCCCGCACCGCGCGCCTCGTTACTGACTCAACTCGCGCGCAGATTGTGATGCGGATCAGTCGTCTAGATCCTGACGATCCTTCGGGGACGAAGAGACGACACTTTGAGATCAGCATCGACTCTCCTTTCACGGTCCTCAATTGCCGTGCCACGCAGGCCAACACGAACCTCCCAGCTTACTCAGGCCCGACGAGCAACCCGACGCCGTTCCAGTCGACGTGCGGCTGCCCTGACGCCTCCTCGGTTGCCGCCGACGCTTCTCCCAACTCGTCAACCGGAACATTGTCCGGCGCCGAGGTGGGTAGCGACGTGTTGCCGGCTCCTCCACAGGCCGCGCACTTGCACAACTCGGCCAGTGATTCGAGTAGCCCGACACCGTCTGTGTACGGCCATGGCCATGGAGAGCCTCGGCCGATGCACTTGTTGCGAGCCCCGAGCTTCAACCCCCCAGCCTTTGATGACGATGTGGCACCGCCGCCGGCCATTGTCGTCGAGAACCTGGATACGAGAGAGATCATTGCGGCCACGCCACCACCACAGTACGACGCCGTGGTGGGCACGCCGAGCGTCGACGGCTTGGCCGACTACTTTGCGCGTCTCGCCGACTACGGCTACCACGACGAGGAGGATTCGGGCTCGGACCCCGAGGACCATCGGCCCAGAATCCTGGGTCGGACCGGACGGGTGAACGTGTCCCACCCCCGGACGCCTGGTGGAAGGATGCCCAGCAGGAGCATGGAGATATCCCGTCCCGCCATGAACGCCGACTTCGCCAGCTCGAGGCAGTGAGACCGCCACCATCGAGCCCAGCTCGGCGGCGGTGAGCGGCCGTTCTCGGCGCGCCGACAAATTGATGTGAATGACATGACTATTTATTTTCCTTTGTTTTCAACTCACGAGCTTGGAGACGTGTAGATGAACGAAGCATGGGGGGACCCAAGGCGTTCTTGTTTCTTGCACAGTTGGATGACCCCACTGATTGCAAAATGGTGCGGCGTTGGGAGCGTCGTGGCTTTGGTCACGCGTCGGGTGGCCTGCGTGCTTCTTCAGATTGCAGTTGGGTTGCATAGGAGCTGTGCTCCGGGGCGCATTTTACTTCTTTGGGAGATATCCATTGCTGTATTGGCAGTACTTGTCGTCGGCACCTCGACTTTTGTCCATCTTGTTTGTTGTCTTTACGCCACAATGGTGCTCATGAGCAATGGCTAAAGCCCGATACGGTGGTTAACTACAGAGAGTTAAAATACAGAGAGAATGTACAGGGTTTTCTGCATGCGATGCAATCCCGGTGCAATCCTGTGTCATGAGCTGGGCACATGCGGCTTGCCATTTGCACGGCCAAACTCCAGCCGGATGCTGTACGGGGACGACAAGCACGCGGCCCCACATCCGGCACGGCCGTCATCACCGGGGGGTCCATCCAGGCCGGGGTTTGAAAAGAGCCCTTTCCCAGATGTGCCATGCCCTTGGAGTGAAATGTACATACGACTTATGAATGTTGATTGCTGCAAGATTGACGCTATCCCACATCCCTGTGAGAGATCATAACATGGCTACTGCATAAACGAAGCAATGATTTGTGACCGAAACGCCGCTGTGGTGCGCCGCCCCTTTGTCCTGGTATCCTAGCGCCCCCGAAATATCGCACCCGTGGGCCCCCCTTTGAGCCACCGTGAAATCACCTATGCGCCGACCTTGACCTCCTGACCGGCCTGGTGCTTGTCCCCGTCCTTCTCGCCTCCCCCGCCTCCCCCGTTGGCCGCCCTCGACATGAGCGGGTGCTGGGGGTCGTACCCAACGGCCTTGACGATGCCCAGCCCCTTGGTCCGCCCTTCCCTGAAGAGGAGCCGGTCCCCGGGCGCGAGGTACTCGGGGCGCTGCACGAAGCGGAACGCCACGGTGGCTCGGTCGCCGGTGCGGATGAGCTCTCTGTCGATGTCGATGATGGCGCACGTCTGCGACACGGGGCCGACGTGGAGCATGGCCTGATACTTGTTCTTGATGGTGGTTGCGTGAGACAGGATAAGAACTGTTGGCCTTTTGTCAGTCGTGTCGTCCACTGCCGCTGCACGGATCTCGTCCACCTACCCTCTGCAATGAACTCCCTGTGTACCCGTGGAGCGGGCTGGCCCTCGAGCTTGGGGAGCACGACCATGCCTTTCCTCACATCCTTGCGCTTCACTTTCTTAAGCGCAAACGAGGCCGACTGCCCGGCAGAGGCCGCCGGCACCCGTATCCTCTTGCGCTCGATGGATCGGATCGCCGTCTGGGTGAACTGGCCCAGCGAGTCGGGCCCGATCAAAACGTTGTCCCCCTCGTGGGCCACGCCCGACCTGATGATACCTGACACCACCGTCCCCGTGAAGGGCACCGAGAACGTGTCGTTGACGTGGAACTCGAACGGCGCATCCGAGTTGTAGCGACCGTGGTGGGGGAGGATGTTCAGGAACGTGCGCACAAGGTCGAGGTTCTCGCCGGTCACGTTCGAGACCTGGAACACTGGGCATATCCTGTGGCTGACAAACTGCGTGGCCGTGTTGATGCAATCCTCGCGGTTCTTAATGAATGTGGGCATCTTGCGCGCGCCGGGGCTTCTCATGATCTTGGTTATCTGCGAGACGGTCTCTTCGAGAATGTTGGGCGGACAAATGTCAATCTTGGTGATGACCACCATGACCGGCACGTTCAGGGCCAGCGCGATTCCCAGATGCTCCTTGCTCATACCGACCAGCCCGTTGTTCGCCGCCACCATGAGCAGGCAGTAGTTGGGGCTGCTCGACAGCAGACCGAAGACGGTTGTCCGCAGGTACTTTTCGTGGCCAGCCAGGTCGGTGAACGTGATAACCTTGGCGCTGCGCTTGCCAATGTCCTCCCACGAGAGCTTGCCTTGGAAGTGTTAGTTGGGCGCGGATACTGTGCAACGGCATGGGCGGCGAGACTTACGCCCAGGGGTGTCAGACGTGATGACATTGCCCATACTGTCAAACCCCATGATCTCCATGCCGACCGAGCTTGTGCGGCCGCTCTCCATCTCATGCTTGTGGCGAAAGAGGTTCACCCGCGCCTTTCCTCGGCCATCATCCAGGTCTCCCTTGACCAGCACTCCAAGCATAGAGCTCTTTCCCGCGTCCACTGAGTTTGGTTAGCAAGGCAACTAGCCGACGAGTTTGTCTCCGCTGGCTCACCGTTTCCGACGACGGCGATTCTAGTCTCGATGACGTCTTCCACAGTCGCAGGCACCCGCCGGATGAGAATCTTGCCGCTGCACGCCGTCTCCTTACCAGACTTGGCGGCGGCGGTGCTCGCCGCCTCCACTTTGCCACCAACGTTCTTGGTGAGGAGAACGTCGCAGTCGGCGCGTATGCCCTTTGCTGCCGCCGCTAGCCTCCCGTAGGCAGCGTTCCACTCATCTAACGAGAGCTTCATGCAATCGCCGTTGTTCTCATATCCCAGCTCGAAGACGGTCTCGCCCAGCCCCTCCTCTATGCGCTCAGCGACAAGGTCCTGCAGCTTCTTGAGGGATGCTTCGTCAGACCCCAGGAGGAGGTCCTTGAGCGCTATTCGTGGGGCCGTGTCGGCGAGGTCTAGGTTGTCGAAGAGTTCGTCCAACTCTTCGTGGTGCTCTGCGGAGTCGCCGGCTGTCCCTACGCCGGGCTCGTTACGTCTCGAGGTAGGGAAGCGCAGGTTCTGCTGCTGCTCGACATATTCGGCAAAGTCGCTCAGGGCCTGCGCAAGTGTCAGATAGCCTGCATTGCCGCATGGGGCATTTGATGTCCCCATACCGACTCTCCTTTCCGCTTCTCATGGGGCTGTGCTTTTAATGTCTTGTTCGACATGGCTGTGGCGGGGTAACGCAGCGTATGTGCGTCACTGGGATATTCGAGGGATCATTGGGATCTCATGAACGGAAGTCAGAGGCTGTAGGTGCTCGGCATTTATGTTGGAGCGCCTGAGGGTACCGCTGCGCCACTGTCTGGCCGACTGACTCTTGATCTGTCGCGAGGTGAAGAGTCATAGATCCATCGCGACGGCCGTTGGTACGAGAGTGAGCCCACCCCCCTGCTACTGTTTTATCGATAAAGCTGTGACGTCCGTGCATGGGAGCTCCTCGGTAGCGGGCCGCTCGGCTATTCGCATAACGAGCCGCTCGACGGTGAGATGCATCAACGGGGCTTCCTACGGGGGTCACTGCGAGTACAACGGGTAGAGGCTATTTGGACGATGCCACGGAATGCTTTTGATGGTGTATTACCCAGTGCAGTGGTAGTCTAATTCTTTGAAACATGCCCTCGCTCCTAGGAGCTGGTATCTCCCAAGCCTCACTAGGTCCTTGTTTCGCCATGGTGATTTCTGCGAACACTCATCGGGGCTGGCTTCGCACGAGCATATGCCTTGGAAGGCGAAAACTCATGATCAAAGGGCCCACGCGCGTTTCAGTGCATACTTCGGGACTGCTGCCTTGCAATTGGGGACCGCGGCCCGGCTGCTCCGTCGTCGGGATGCAACGTCGTCATCGCTCAAACAAGGGCATCCAGATGCCACGAGTTGCTGTGTCGCAGAGCCTCGCGACGCTTCATCCCTGGTTCTCTCCCTCCCTCAGAAGGGCACCTGAGGTGAGATCAAAACGACGCTATCGCCTGGGCAAGGAATTAGAATAGGGGGTACGACGAGCACGGCGAGATCGTCTTTTCTCACTCACCTCGCACAAACAGCATCTCCGACTTGCGGCTTACTGTCTTTAAAAGAAGTCAGTGAGTGTCGAGGCCGTGAGCCGCCGCCTGGCTGGAGCTCTCACCTTGACCTCCTCGTCCTCATCGTCATCGTCGACGGCATAGATCGTCTCCTCCACCTCGCCAAGCACCAGGTTGCAATGGCTGTCGTATGCCTGTGGCGAGTCTTAGCGATTGCACCCTTCTCATTTGCCGGCGTCAGATGCATACGTGAAGCTTTCCCTTGAGCTCGCGATCTCCCCTCAGCTTGACAAACACGACTTCGTTGAGCAGCAGCCGCACCAGGTCGAGGGGCTCTGCCACGTGACTATCGTCGCCCGTGTCCGCCATCGTCACGTCTAATCCGCTCCCTTGACTCGATGTGCCGGGGGAGCTCGGTTTCCTTGGTGGTGGTGAGGCGCGAGGGCGGTGGTGTGGAGGGAGCTGCATTCAGTGAATCTTCAAAACGCAGCTGCGCTAGGCCCTGGCGCCGTGGAAAATCTTCGGCGCGCATGCACTCACCGGGGCGCCGATCGCCGCTCTCGTATGCACGTAAACGCCATACGCCGTCCCCGTACTACCCCAAACTGTGGCGTCGTGGGTCGCTGGGTCGCTCCGCTGTGGCCCCAGAATATCGGCGATGCCCCATTGCCTCCTCACTTAGTCGCGTTCCTAGATCGATCTGACAGCCGCCGATTGACTCGCCGAGACGCTCATGTCGCACGTCGCTGGGAGCCATGGCATCGAGGCGACCGCTGTGGGAGAGGTTGCGCCTCAATCGACCGCGCATCATAGCCAGACACCCGCGGCGTAAGGCGCCCAGCGTTCAACCAAGCAGCCAGGAGGAGGATGGAGCAGCTTCCCCTGTCGTCCACCATCACCACTTCGCAGAGTTGCGGCTGCCTCGCGACCGCACAAAGCTGGACGACTTGCTGATTGCCATTCAGGGCAGAGGCCCAGGTCAAATATGTAGAGCGTTCACCGCCTGGACTGATGTGCTCGGCGACCCAGAGGCCCCGTTGCACGATGTCACGGTGCAGCAAGCTCGACAGCTTCCTGGGCCGACCGTGTCCGAGATCCTGCGCAATGTTGATCCCGTGCTCTCGCCGGCCCACGACGTTGCCCATGGTCTCAACATCTCACAGGGATACGTCCAGTTCAAGGACGCCGGGGAGCTGGTCGACGGGTTTGGCGTTCGGACGCACCATCGCAGGGTTCTCTCTTGTATGCAGGACTTGATGCGTTTTCGACTCGACTCGCACTGTAGCTTCACTCCAGCAGACTACGAGGTCCTGTTGCGCTGTGCCGGTGCTGCAGCCGACTATCACGCCGTCAAGACCATCTGGGGTGCCATGGTGGCCGCCGGGCTCCAACACTCGCGAACGGTGAAGACGTGGACCGAGTTCATCAAGGCCCGCTTCGTGACCGAGCCAATCTACTACCAATTCGACCGCTCAAGAGTCACGGTTCTGGCTCGCGACATGTACAGCAACCACAACCCGTTTTCGATGGCGACGCTGAAGCGGATGGACGGCATGAGACTGAGCATGAATGTGATGAAGCGCGAACCCTGGAACCGGCGGCTCGACGAAGTCGACGAAGACGTGAGACGGATGCTTCGTCGGCGGGTGGACTTTCGCGGATACAGGGGCCACTGGATCCGGGCGCTCTACTACGGGCACGAGATGGACGAGGAGCTGCTGTGCGCGTCCATGGTCGCCTTTGCGCGATCCAGCTCAATCCACTCCATCAAATCCATGATCTTCAAGAACTACTACGGCATCGACATAGACATGGCAGAATATCCCAGGAGCACGGAAATCTCAGGCGGATACGACCTGCCGCCCGACTCGCCCATCAAGCCCACGGCCCGCCTCCTCGACGCCATCGTCGAGGCTTTCGGATCCATGTCCCACATCCCGCTGGGCATGAAGCTCGTCGACTTCGTCTCGCGGAGATATGGCATCCCCATCCCCAGCGAGACGTGGTCCAGCATCCTCAACTGGACCTACCTCTGCGCCTCCAAGCCCTTCAAGCCCATGCGCAAGCTCCAGGGAAACTGGCCGTCGACCACCAGGACCGTCAGCGACATCCGCCAGGTGTGGGATGTCATGACGTCGGAACCGTACAACGTTCAGCCAACCTTTGACGACTACGACATCTACCTCAAGACCCTCATCAAGCAAGGATCCTTTGGTCGCGCGCTCGAAGCCATCAAGGAGCACGTGATGCCCTACTACGAGAGCGTTGTCGACGAATACGAAAAGGCCGTCTTGAACGAGATTCTGCACCGCGACATCGGCTCACCATCGTTGCGCAGCGCCAAGCATCGCCGGAGGCAAGCCCAGGTCCGCAAAGACCACACGCACCACCGCATCTCGTTCTGGTTCGACAGGCTATTCCACCGCGCCTCGGCAACCAAGGCTCAACGCACCGGCCGCTTCATGCACGTCGTCATCCCGGACCTCGTCCACGAGTTCGGAGACTTTCTCCCGCACCAGATCTGCTACCGCACCGCCCAGGGCGTCGTGAGGATGGAGCGCCCCGACGCCACGCGCCGCTTCGAATGGGGCCTCCGGTGGCGCGAGACGCTGCCGCAGAAAAGGGCAGGCATCCACACCCGCGACTTCGAGGGTTCCGACGACCCCGAATTTCCGTGGCCCGAGGTGCAAACCATGAGATTGCTAGAGTGGCAGCGCCACCCGCTGCCTCGAATGCCGAGGCTGGAGAAGGCGCCGGACGATGCGGCGGAGAGTGCGTGGTGGAATCGGCTGGAGAAGGAGATGATGCTGTAGCAGCCGAGAGGGGTATTTTTCTTCTTCCTCATTACCTTTCGTGCATCAAGGCATAGCTCGTGTGTGCATAGACCTGTAATGTAACGAGTGCAAGCATAGCGTCCGATAAGACTCTGTTCGGGCATCTGCCTGTTGCCTTCACAAGCTCAACCAACGCTCAGCTCCACGTGCGGCAGAAGAATTTATGTTTATGATATATCTGAAGAACAGAAAGAAGACACCAGATTTTCCGTAAACAAAGTAAGGCTTCTAATTTGCGCTCCCGCGGGGTATCCATGGTCGCTTTCCGCTGCCCAGCATCTCATCGTCGTTATGCCACTCCCCGTTCCTACAGTAGCCTACAGCGCGCGGCCGCCGTATGCATGCACCGATCCGCATCGTTATAGCATCATGCCACCATGTACAAGCCTGCCTCTGTCATTCGTAGCGATCTGGTCCCGTACATTGCCACATCGTCTTTCATATTCATAGTCAGAGCCCCGTGCCCCTTCATGCCAATCATACAAGAAATAAAAGGGGCAAAAGAAAAGGTACACGCCCCTGTCCAGCGGTCGGTCGATCCAAGAGATATAAGAGACCCACGCAGAAAGAAAAGTACAGAAGAAAACAATCTCGGCTGGGGTATCAGTAGCATCATTTTCAGGGGTTGGTGGGAGTGTGTCGTTTCTCGTGGCTCCTATATTCCCACGGCAGCTTGGGCCAGGACGCCAATGAGACTGGCAGCGGCCCCGCCGATACCCACGGCCCCGAGAGTCTCACCCCAGGCCTTCTTCTTTATGGCCCGCTCCTCCTTACGGTCGCTTCGTCGATCGCGGTCTCCGCGATGATATGGACGCTCACGGTCGCCGTCATACCCGCGGTGCCTATCGCCAGCGTGCCGATCCCGTTCGCCGCTGTGCCGCTCGACGTCACGTCGATGGCCATCACGGTTTCTGTGGCCAGAGCCCTCTCTATCCCGATGGTCGCGGTGCCGTCTGGAAGAGTGGTCTTCGCGACGGTCGCGGTCCTCCCTGGAAGATCGCGGGCTTCTCGACTCCACCTCGTGGGGCTCAGGGTCGAACCGTACATGATTCTCGTTCTTGTTCTTCAAAATGGGCTTGGGCATGGCAGTGCTGGCCGGCGACGTTCTGTCCTTGTTCGGTGGGCTGACGATATAGGGGTAGCTTTTTGTGCCCTTCTCGGACGTCTTGTCGTCGTCGTAGTCGGTCGTGTCACTATCGTCCCATAGCACGCTCTCATCATCCTCGTCCTCATAGCTGCTCCTGGAGTCGGCGCGATCACGCTGGTGAGCATCGGGCTCGTGGGCGTTGGGCTTTTCTCGAGGCACGTATCTACCCGTTCTCGCAGCGCGACAGTTGGCGCTCTGCTGGGCGTACTGGGCAATCTGCTCGCGCGTGAGCCGACCCAGAACGGCCACGTATTCGGGTCGGGCCTCGTATCGCACGCCAGCTCGCTCGAGAACCTCGGGGCTGACAAGGGTACGCCGTATCTTTGTCCATTGCGCGTCCAGCGGGATCTCCTTGCCAAAGCGATCCGGTGCCAGACGAGACGGCATGGACCCCGGGCTGGTACCGTAGGACGGCGGAGGCAATGCGTGAGCGTAGATGGGCGACGAGCCAAGCATCAACTGGGAGTTTGAGGAGCTGGGCAGCTCAGCTTCGGCGCCGGGGTATCCTGTTCTCGCACCACTAGACGTGAGTAAACCTTGCGAGCTCCTTGGTGACGCGACCTGAGTGGGGTTTGAGGGATGCAGCTGCATCACCGCCATGCTCGAGTTCAGGCTATCCATGGCCATCAACTCTCTGGTGGAGATCAAGGCCATCGAGTCGCCCATCTCAGCCACCCCGTCTTCAGATGAAAAGGAGTCATTCTGGCGAGGCGGTGTGACCGACGCATCTCCTGGCATGCGTCTCTCGCCCTTCATGCTGACGAAGAACTTGTCGTCATCACCAGGGGGAGACAGCAGCTCCTTGGGAGGGACAGGCGGCGGGATGGTGGCTCGGGCTTCTTGCTCGAGGAGGCCACGGACGGTGGGGGGAGCACCGTTGAGGGTGGACATGGATTCGAGCTCACGGATGTAAGCGCGCAATATCTCCTAGACGCATCGTCAAGTCAGCCTACTGCGACGACAAGGCCTCGACCCCAACGCTGGCAGAGACGCACCTTGTGTTGAGGGAGAACCTGTGGCGAGAAGCCTTCCTTCTCGAGCTCCGATTTGAACTCCTGCCACCGGCGGTCATCGTTATCTTCGGTGAACTCTCCGCTGTCGCGGCGCGTAAAGAGCCTCCGAGCGATGGCATCGACTTTATCCTTGATGCCCTCAAGGCCAGCTCCGCTGCCCTGCACCGCGTTCGCGGGGGGCTTGGGGGCTGCTGGGTTGTGCAGCTGCACGGTGTCAAGGAACATGTCGATGCTGGTCTTCTCGCTGGCAAGCTTGGTCCGGGCGGCGGCCAGGCGGTCGGCCAGGCCATCTACTTCGCGGCCTCCACTGGCGTCATACTTGTCGAGCACGGCGACGAGTTGCTTGAGAGCAAAGTCGCAGTCTTCGACAATGGGCCGCACCTGGCGGACGTAAACGGAAGACTCAGCGCCGCCGTTGAGAAGGGAATCGGGGTCAGCGGCCTCGACGCGGAGATGGCGCAGGGCGAGGTGGAGCTGGCGAACAGCGCCGGCCACGTCGGAGAGCGAGGGTGACGGATACTGTTTGGCTCGCAGGAAGAGTGTTCTGGCAAAGGCATCGACGGCGTCGATGTGCTCGAGGGTGCTACCGGCACTCATGGCGGGCTGTTCTCGACAGAGATGCGTTGTCTTCAGCGAGCCCTGAAGTGTCACCGTCGGCCCATCTGGTGCCACCGACCGTGGTGCGTCTCCTTTGCTTGGCGTCTTATCGACGCGTACTTGGATGTTGCCTCGTCTCGTAAGCAGCAGAAAGCGATGGAACCGCCTTGGGTTGTAAATGTGGGCTGGCCCCGTGATGCCCGTCAGTCGCTACGTGCGAGGCGCGGCGGACGGTGCTGGCGGCACTTGCTGGCGGCGAGGTGATTTGCGTAGGGATATTGACGATGTCAGATGAGAAGAAGGGATGAAGAGGGAAAGAGAGGCAAGGTGGACGAGCGTGGTAGGCTGACGGGCAAAGGGAGCCAGGTGTGTTTGTGGTCTCTGGGGCGTTGGTGGTGGGCGTGACCTGGGCAGGTATCTCGTACTCCGTAAGGTACTGGTACTCGTGGCTAAGACTGGAAGACGAGGCTGCCGGCACAGTTGCGTCGTGGAACCCGTCCATACACGGCATCCGTCCACCCACCCATCCCATGCCCATCATCCATCTTGCCATCCAGCCATGGGCGATCGGTCACTCCCCATCTGGACTCGGACTCGCGCGAGTCGCTCCAGGCGATGATGCAGTGCCCAGGCCCGAACCCCTCCAGCGGGCCCTCCCTTGTCCCGCCACTGGCGCACGACCCCTGCCGCGAACCGCTCCGCTCCCCAAGCCCGCCGCCGTCACTTACCTTAGGCCTTAGGTAGTGCTCGCAACGCCTCTCTTTCTTCTCTGGCTGGCCACCCCTCCACCCATCTCGGGCATCCGGGCGCCTGGCCGCGGTGACGTCGGCCACGGCGTCGTCATTGGCCGGCCCTCGCCGTAGGCACCCTGTGCGGCACCCTCCACCCTCCACCAGCAGGGCTGGCAGGCTGGCCAACCGTGACCCCTGCCGCACGTGTCACTCCTCACGTCTCTCTCTGACTCTTGCTTGCTTGGTCTTGACTCCCCAGGCAGGCAACTGGTCGAGGGTCTCCTCTCCCCTGTTTACGACTAAGGTTGTTTGCTCGATCCCAGGCCCACGCTCACGCCCTCGGCTGCAGCTGGGACCCGTTTACTCCGTACTGCGCTGCCCATCTCTCGAACTCTCCTTTCCGGCATCGTGACGGGGCCTCGGCGGGAGCTCCGTATCGCCCTTGGCCGTGTCCAGTGTCCACAGTTTCGGTCCTTTTTTCTTTTTCGCCATCGCCTTCGTATATTCTCCCCGGTACGGAGTACGAGAGCGCGCGCATACCCGCGGCAAGGAGCTGCGGATGCTGGCTGATACTATCGATCTGGGGCTGTGCGTCGTCGGACTCTGCCGCCGTGCCAGAGTGAGGCTGTGTGGCACGCGCTCTCTCAGATCTTCGAGTACTCACTTGGTACTCCGAACATCGTCCACTGCCTCACGGCAATATTGGACTCATATCCTCGGCTCCCTCCCGTTTCTGCTCGCCGCCCACGGAGCCGCCTTGCACCACTCCTCCCTCATTCGACGCGCCGCAGCCGTGGGCGTCTTCAAGGCCGCGTTTCTTCAAGCACATATCTGCATGTTTGCGCTGCCCCGGCGCGCTCGTGGCTTCGTCTCCACAGGCCATCTCCCTGCCTGCCCGACAAGTCGCAGCCGCAGAGCCTCATCCCACCGCAGGATTCCAGGTGACCGACCTGTCGAGACTGGTCGTTGCATATTTCTCGCTGAAACGGCTGAGATGGCCGCAGCCAAGGCCGCCTCGTACGGCTCCCCCACGTGTCAGGGTTTACTCGCCGTCCCCCAGCTGCTTTGCCTCCTTGCCAGGTCCGCTATGCCGCAATCAACGTAGCTGCCAATGGGCACCGAACCAAGTCATGGCTGCGCCCCCAAGCCGTAAGCCGACTGGGCCGCTCTAGCGATACTCACGCTTCCACTCCGTACTCGTAATACCGCGTTGCCGGAGCACAGGTGGGAGCCTGGCCGGTCTGGGGCGCTCGGCCAGTGCCTTCGTCGACTCCTAGACTAGCCCGCTGCATTGGGCTTGCGCCCGCCAGGATCCAGGCAACCAAGGTAGTTGGGCTACGCTCGTAGAGGTGGCCCTCCAACAGGCAAACGTGTTGCCGTCAAGTTTCTGAATTGGTGGCCATCCACCACGGCTCATTACGTCGGCTTACTGCTCATGACGGCACGGTTTGTCTGGATAGGAAGTGATGCACAGGCCAGGCCGGGAAACCCTGATCCCCTCCTACCTCACTCACCAGCACGCAGCGCATAAGTTATCCGCACGTATCAGTATAGTTGAAATTGCTATTGCAGTTCATTCCGATAATGCAGTAGCTGCACATGTTACACCTCAACGCCTTCGGCGGCGCTTCATCCGCCGTGTATGCCGCCGCTATGCAATCGCCTTGGAGGCCGCACAACCACCGCCATCGAACTGACGGCCAATCTACAGCCGCCTTATCTGCGTGCGCCCTTCTCGTCCCTTGAATTACACACAGTTGACGCCGCTTCCCGCCTCGCTCTGCAGCCGCCACAGTCATGCCGGTGTGCCAGGCCTATCCCGGCGCGACGCCCACCGAGCCGGCAAACAAATACTGCCTGACCGGCAGAGGCTGTCATCAATCTGAGGCATGTCGTAAGCTCATTGCGGTAATGAGGCTCAAATTGCAAGCTTCTCCAGCGAGTACGCATCCACCTTCTGGCTGATCAAGTGGCCGTGCTCTCGCGTGCTTCGTTGCACCACCTCGCCACCAGACACCACCTTCTCCTTCGTAGGCAGCTGCTTTGTCTTCAGGCCCAGCGGCAGCAACCGAGACTCCCTGCCCTCCAGCTGAAGCGACATAGGCTTGTTGTTGTTCCACGCCTGTGATGCCGCCCAGCTCGTCCCTGCCGCGAGGCCGAAGCGGACCGCCTCGCCAACGACACCATTCAGGTACACGGCTTCCTCGATCCCCTCCAAGGCTGCAGTCACCTCCAGCTTCAGCGCCGTGAGGAAATCGCCAGCCTCCGCCTTGTCTGCCCAAGACATGGCGTCATTGAAGAGCCATCCGCCCGCGCCGACGGCATCCAGGCAGCGCCCGAGCAGATCCGCTATCAGGGCAATAACTCCATCCGGCGGCGGGTCGTTGCCCTCTGACTCGAAACTGGTAGGGTCGACATACAAAGACGTCCAGGCACCCCGAACCAGTTCGACGCGGAGCAAATAGATGAATGATAGAATCTCCTCGGTCTGTATCGTAGATCGAAGCGCCTTGACCGTAGACACTGCTGGCAGGCGCCACAGCTTGGTGAATGCCAAGGTCAAGCCTCGTGACCGGCTGCTAGACTCGTCCCCGAGGTAGTGCTCGGTGACGGCAATCTCCCGCTCCAAGTCATCGAGGTCCATTTCGTATTTGTCGTTTCCGTCATGCGGCTCGTTTGTCAGGAGCGCCATGCTGTTCAGCTTCTTGGTGTCAGGGATCAGATCCATGCTCAGCATAAGCGTTCGGATGGCGAGTAGCAATTCCACCTCGCCTAGTTTGGTTGCCTGGAGGTAGTTGAGGAGCAGCGTCATTGATGGGTCTGCTTCGGTAAGGCTCTGGATCAGGTCGCCGGCCAATTTCTTGCATTCTGTAGCCTCGGAGCTCAGGTCCGCCCGGAATGCTGCACTCAAGTTGGAAATGGTGACGTGACCAGCGACGACGAGGTACGTCGTCACGTTGCTGTCGGGAAGTACCAGCTGCAGCACCGGTCGCGGCTCGTCGGATGTAGTCATTTCCACCGAGAACACTTGGCTGATGGCATAAAGGACCCAGCGGCGATCCACAGATGGATACGACTTGTCTGTCAACCACTCCCATTCTGGGAGTTCTTGCGAGTCGGCGCTATCCTGATCATCGCTTGCCGTACCATTCGCTAGGTTGGCTTCCTTGCGCAAGCCCATGTGGAACTTCTGGCGCAGAAGATTCTCCCACCTGGCCAGTTCGTTGTTGCTGAGCAGCCCGTCGGCAGTCTGCAGCTCCTTGTTGTACGTGGCCAGATACGACTCCGTCATGGAACCCGGGACGTAGCGAGAAAACTCCATCGGAGGCGCTTCGTGTTTCTGCTTCTTCTCTTGAACCTCCGCCGTGGCACCGCGACCAATCGAATCAATCAACAAGCCCTCCTTCCGCCTTTTGCCGCAGGTCTTGGGGGGCTCAACATGAATTGAGACAAGGACGTTGTCGACCAGTGCGACAACCAGATCTTGGCTGCGAAGATACGTAATGAGCTGGCAAGACTGGGGCCCTTGGCTCTCTGATGGCAACTCGGACAAGTCTAGTGCGGTCGTGGCGTGGGTCGAACGATACTGGTAGTTGTACAAGCCGACGGAGTTCAACGAGGCTGACAGGATGAACGGTCTCGACAGACGGATGAAGGTATTGGCGCCATCCACCTGAACCGACGATTTTTGCTTGGGCACTGCTCCAGCGAGGTCGTAGACGTTGACAGACCCGGCAAAGAGCTCCAGGAGAAGACACGACTGAATGTCCACCTGATACGTCGGTAGTTCTTTGCTGTCAACAGCCACAGCTCCGATCGGGGTAACATCGAGAGGAATCAGCTTCTGCAGGTCGGCGGATGTCGAAGAGGTGCCAGGGATCGCAGCCAGGACGACCAAATGGCGGCTCACTCGGCCCTGGCTGACGCTTCTGGAGACGAATACGAGAAGAGAGGGGTCGGAATCGAGGGCGCGGGGTAGAGCGCTGAAGACTTCGAGTCTGTTCTTGAAGATGCCTTCTCTGAACTCGGCCAGGCTTCCCGAAGATACGTACTCCACCTCGAACTCATCAATGGCCCCGGCGACGACGTCATGCACAGCCGACTTGGAGGAAGTGGACCATTGAATCTTGAGGGTTTCGCCGAATAGATAGACGAACTCTCCACTTTGGCACACCGCCACTATGTCTCCAACGGTGCCGGACTGGGCCGTCGAAGAGGAGCCAGTGATGTACCTGATGGGCGAGGTCGGCAGAGTCTGCGACGCACTCGTCGAAGTCGTCTTTCCGTCGGGGTGCACCACGTCTTTGAAGAGCGTGATCTTGTGACACGAGGCATCCTTTGTCGCTATGAAGGTGTAGCGCAGGACGTCGCTGCTGTTGGAGTGCCGGACTCTCACCGAGTAAGGAGAGCAGGTGAAGGACTCTTGCGGCGGGATGGGATACGACGTGATGAGTCGGGACGCCGGGACCTGTCGCAGCATTAGCGCGCCGAATTGAGAGCGACGTGACGAGCGACCTACATCGTATATGCTCGCGGTCTCGCCGTCGACGCCAACGGCCAACTCGGTTCGCTTTCTCTTCTTCTGGCCGTCCCGCTGGCCGTAGACCTCGCGGGCAACGATTCTGCCGTCCGTGTGATCCAGCGGCCTGGGCAGTGACGCCAGCACGTACGGCCGGTGTATCCTGTACTCGGACGCCATTGGGGAGCGCGCAACGAAGTCCCGAGACAAGGCTCTTGCGTCGAAAGGGAACGGCAGGTTGCAGATCCAAGTGCTGCCCGTCGCTGGCTGTCGAGTCGCAACGATGAAGCCTTCGCTGCCGGGCCAAAAAAAAAATAATTTGGAGCGGGCCGATGCAAAAATCCGGCGGTGGGCCAGGCAAGACAGGTCGGCGGAGGTGCGAAGTGGGGCAGGCCGCTGGCGGCGGAGGTGGGCACGGACCAGGCAGGCACAGCACCACTGCACAGCACCTGCCGCAGTCGCGTCTCTACGCGTGACAGGCTCCCTTAACGCGGTCGGCCGCAAGGGCGCCACGCTACAGCCAACCAACCAGCCGTTGGCGGCTTCAACTCTACAACACGACACGACACTTCCGACCTCTTGCGACGCAGCGTACCGGCAATTTCTCGAGGGAGCGCTCCTGCGTGTGCAGTAGGCTTTGCGAGATATGACTGCCGCCCACCGTTGAATTACCCCGGTACTTTGGTCTTCGCTCTTGTGCCTGCCACTTTCACGCGATGCTGACTTGGTGTCCGCCACAGTTCCCTGTCTCGCGCGCGTGCCCATGGGACCGGTCTTGGTCGCCACCATGGTCCAGGGAGGCGTTGGAGAGCCGTCATCAGAGAAACTCCATCCATTCTTCGTCAAAGCGACCGGGAACGAACTGCGCGCGACTCCATCTGCGACGGACGTCAGCGGTCCATCCGCCCAGAGCTCCAAGCCAGATTCCGGCGACGAGGATCGCCGCAAGAAGCGCCGCAAGACCGACTCCTCCCTGCTGCAAGATGAAGCCGAAGTCAAGAAGCCGCGGCAGAAGAGAAGGTCCGAGGTTGTCGGTGATGCATCTACAGGCGGTGGCATAGTGAGCCATCTCACCAAGCCTCTGCAGAACCCGGTATCGGTGGAGTCGACCGCAGCAGCACAACCTGTCGACCGATTCCCGACGCCTCCCTTGAGCGACACACCGGTCAACCAATCGGTCCAACCTGTCGGTCCTGGCAAAGGACTTGAGCTCAGCGGCCCCGACCAGGCACGTATGCAACCCACCTCGTCGAGCGCGAAGAAGGTTTTGAAGTTCAACCCCAAGACCGGCACTCTTGGGTCGCCTCCTAAGCCAAAGCAGAAGAAAAGTCCGTCCTTGATGGTCTGCATTCGATATGGACGCGATGAACAGAGCCGAAGGGACATTGGTGATAAGGTCACGCAAATCCTTGACGGCAAGCTGCAGGTTCCAGGCACTCCTACAAAAAAGCGTGTCATACGACTCACCAGGAAATCAAGCAATCCAGCAATGAAGCAACAGGTTGCCCCGAAGACGACGCACCCGTTCTTTGCCGGCAAAGGGACGCCCCAGCCATCAGGAGAGAGCGAGCCGGTCCATACCGTGAAAAAGGTTCCTCCGCCAAAGCACTCAGTTTTCATGTCGACGCCCGTCTCTCCGAGAAAGCCGAGGAACGCGCTTGCGGCAACTGATGGGGGTAAAACGCTGCAGTTCGGCATCAAGTCAGCAGGGGCCAAGATCCCGGGCGCCATGCATGCCATGTGGCCGCCGGCGGGCATGGGCCATGTCCGGGGTGAAGACCTCGAGACCGCAAAAGTTGAACGGAATGACTCCGGGACGAGTGTTTGGAGAAAGTCAAAAGGCCTTGTCACAACGATCCACCCCAAAGAACGCATCCTGTCCCATGTGATCGATCGATTGGATCTGAACATGGTGCGCAGCACTCTCCCAAGGGATGACAACACCTTTGCACCCGCTCCTGCGGAATTGCGCATTCCGCAGAGGTGTTTCCAAAGTGGAATGAAGCTTCAGAAGCGCATCAAACACCAGCTGGGGACGTCTTCCCTGACCGGTTTGACCAACGTTGACGATTCAAGTCAGGATGAGCTCGCCACTGCTCCGCCACCAAAGGTCCATCCTGCCATAAGCTGCCACTATGAATCCTTGACAACTCGGCTGTCAGCGTACGACACTTCAAGCTGCGAGACTCTTTCCTGGACGCAGAAGTATGCGCCGACTGCCGCAATGCAGGTGCTTCAGACTGGAAAGGAGGCGCTCTTTCTGAAGCAGTGGCTGGAGGCCATGAAAGTCCAGTCTGTTGAATCTGGAGGCGACTTAAGCGGTGACAAGACCAAGACAAAATCAGACGGGGCTCAGAAAAGGAAGAGAAGGAAGAACAAGTTAGACGGATTTGTGGTGGACAGCGATGCGAGCGAAATGGATGAGCTTTCTGACGACAACGACGAGGACCCGCCTGGGTTAGGCCAGCCCAGGAAATCTGTCGTGCGAAATAGCGACGTCGCAGGCAGAGGCTCCAAGGATCAAGGGAGACTAAACAACACCGTCGTCATCAGCGGCCCTCATGGCTGCGGAAAGACAGCGGCAGTCTACGCCGTTGCAAAGGAGCTGGATTTTGAAGTGTTTGAGATCAACTCTAGCAGCCGCAGGAGTGGCAAAGACATCCTGGAGAAGGTTGGCGACATGACGCGAAACCACCTTGTCCAGCAACATCGAGCCAAGCCTGTAACCGCTGAGGGCGACGATGAAGCCAAGCCGGACATCAAATCCGGCAAGCAGGGCATGATGACGTCTTTCTTCAAGCCGAACCTGGCGGCGGGTGGGACGCGGCGACCGAACAAGCAGCCCAAGGAGAAGAATGACAAACCTCCGAAAACCTCGCAACCAAAGTCCCAAAAGCAGTCTCTCATCTTACTCGAGGAGGCAGATGTGCTTTACGAGGAGGACAAGCAATTCTGGGCTACGTTGATGGGTATGATGGCCCAGTCCAAGCGGCCGTTTGTGGTGACCTGCAACGACGAGGATCTGGTACCTATCCAAGGTTTGACCCTGCATGGCATATTCCGTTTCTCGTCTCCGCCTGCGAGCCTGGCTGTGGATCTTTGCCTCCTCATCGCCGCCAACGAAGGACATGCCCTAAGGCGGCCAGCCGTCGAGTCTCTCTATCGGTCACGCTGCGACGACTTGCGAGCGACAATAACCGAACTCAACTACTGGTGCCAGATCGGCGTTGGCGACAGAAAGGGAGGTTTCGACTGGTTCTATCAACGATGGCCCAAAGGCTCCGACCTCGACGAGAACGGCGACGTCGTCCGGGTCATCAGTGAAGACACCTATCTGCAGGGCATGGGGTGGATCGGGCGGGATCTGATTGCTACGGCGCCGGACCCGTTGGTGACGGAAGAGGAGGTCCTGCGCCAAGCTTGGGATTCGTGGCAGCTCGACTTGGGCGACTGGTGCGAGTCGGTGGAAGTCAAGGCCACGGCTGTGGCAGCATTGCAGACGCCCTCGCGGTCCACTGAGAGGATCAAGACCCTGGCTGCCTACGACAACCTTTGCAACGCGATGAGCGAAGCGGACATCTGCTCTGGTGGTGTGTTCAGTACGATGCTGCAACAAGTCATCGATCCAACGCTGCCGGATCTGCCGAGCAAAGTCCGGGACGACTACACTATCGGCCGCACGCTCCTAGAAGCGGATGCTGCCGACTTATCGACGTCTCCAAACAAGTCCATGTCGATTTCAATGAAATCCGCCGCACGAGACATCTGGCATGCCTACACAAAGGGCTTGAGGCAGCCTGTGGACCCCTCGGCGGCAGAGGCCATCGGTGAAGGCAAGGCCATCGCAATGCTGGACGCGTCGTTCCGAACCCAGCGCCGCCAGTTGAGTCGACTTGATATCGCCCACGCTTTCGACCCCATCGCCACCTCCCCCAAGGCCCAGCCAGCATCGCACCTAGATCCTTCGGTCTTTGATCGTACTATGAAACTCATAATCCTCGACGTCGCGCCCTGGGTCCGCAGCATAGTAGCGTACGAGCACCAGCTCATGCAGGACCGCTTGAAACTAAGCAACCTCTTGAGCGAGGGAGGCAAGAAGAAGCGCATGCGCACCACGCGGAGCGCCTTCTCGGCCTTGGAGGGCGGCGAGCGGAGGATGACGCGCAAGGAGCGGTACTTTGGCAACTGCCTATCCACGGGCGTTGTCATGCGGACTGGCGCAGAGTCGTTTCAAGACGCCATCCCGGAGAAGGCTCACGACGGAGACGCGCAGGACAGCGTTAGGAGCAGCCCGCCCTCTATTGAATCGCCGTGACCGACGGCTCAGTAGAGTTGAAGCAGTCTTGGGATAAAGCACGGGAGAGCATTCTTCAGGGGACCGCCGGATGGGCGAACCAGGGCCGTGTCCGAGCCACGTAGAAATCAACAGAAATTCATCGCTGCCGCATTTTCCTCTACCTGTCTACGAGGGGTTGATATTTGCCTAGTCATCGTACAACGCCTAACCGGGTCCAAGCCGGTCTAAAGTTTCATCAAGTCATGAACATCTTGGTCTTTCATCGAAATGGCGTCGGCCCATCCCGCCTCTCGACCACGTAGATGGCCTCGTCCGGACGCGCCATGGTACCGTCCCGCCGGTAGTACCTTTGCTCCACGTATGCCGGCTCCGCCAGACGCCTCCCCATACGTTCGTCGCGCCGCTGGTCCCGTGCGTACTCGAAGGCGTCGTCCTCGCACCGCCGTCGTTCGAAGCGGGTAGACACGCGCGCGCTCCGGGTCCTGCGCGGCGGGGGGCCGTCGCCTGCGCCACCGGACATGACGATGTCTTCCTCGTAGTAGGCCCGCCCGCCCCTGCTGGGCACTCTCCTCCCGCGCCGGTCGTCGTAGTCGTCGTCGTCGTCGTCGCCGTCGCGATCCCGGTCCCTGCGCCTATCCCGGCTGCGGCGCCCGCGGCCATTGCTGTTGTCGTCGTCGCCAACAACGGCGGGCTTGATCTTGGTCTCCCACTCCTCCTTGGCGCCGTGCAGTACGCCTTTGGGCCAGAACTTGTGAGCGACGACGGCAGCGACGCCGATGCCGATGAGAAGCCCTGCGGAGCCCTTGATGAGACTCTCCTTCTTCCCATCGGGCGACTGACGCCCCCGGCGACGCGGGGACGAGCGGCTCTGTGAGCGGCTGCGGGAGCTCGAGCGTGAGTACGACTCTGAATAGGTCCGCGGGCGAGATCGGGACCGGGATGAGGAGGGAGAGCGGGCGAAGCGGCGGGAGGGATGCCGGGACCGTGATCGCGAGCGGTCCATGGTGCTTTGTTGGATGGCCAAGGGCGCGGTAGTTGGGAGGACGGATCCGTGTGCTCGATAATGGTGTCAGATGGGGTAAGTGAGAAGAGCCAGAAGGACGACTCAGGATTCAACAAGGCACAATTCTCGAGACAAGTAAGCTCGGCAACAGAGAACAAGCAGATGTACACCAAACGGCACTGGATCGTACGAGGAGGCGATCGTCGCCAAACGCAGGATCCGCGGACTGCTCCAGGGGCCGTCAGCAAACGCCTCGCTCAGCAGCCCTTGGTGGCCGAACCTCAAAGAAGCACTCGGTCGGCGGACAAATCCCCCCAATTGCTCGGTACAAAGGGCTTGAGTGAGGACAAAGGCGTTCCAGCTACCAAGATGGAGAGACTGCTCGTTGTTGGCAGGTGGAGGAGGGGGTCCGCGGAGGCGCGCGCAGGTCGGATATGTCGGAATCGAATGTGCGGGCGATCGGATCGCCTGAGGGAGGAGGCTATGACGATGCGGGCCTTGTTGGAGCACCCTGGCCGCTCACCTGTGGCGGGCGTGCATGGCCGGGCGTTTGACATGACGACGCCCACCAGCAGCTGGCATCTCGCTCGTCATGTGTGCTGCTTGCGCCTCTCCCAAGGCGGCGTCGTGCTGTGAACCTGTGAAGGACGGGGACTAGGTACCTTATGTCTCGAGCGTGGTGGTTGCTGCTGGGCTCTGCCAGGCGGTGTAGTGCTGTACTGTGCTGTGCTACCTCTCTTACACCTGTGACGGCTGGCAGCCTGGAGGCAGCCGGACCGCTCCCCTCCCATCCATCCAACCTCGAATGCATCGAGGCGGGCAGCCACAGGGGTGGTCGATGGCTGCAGGTGCTTCTGCGAGCGACGCAACGGAGACGTAATTACTCGCACTTTGCTACGGGGACATCTGAGCACGTCCGAAGCGGGCCGAGGGCGGCAGGAAACCAAGCCAGCCGTCGCGGTTCACATCCCTATTCCTGCACAGCCCATGGCCAGTGTCTGTTGGCTGGGAACGCTGACAAGACGTGGCAGGTCAAATGCATGGCGGCATCAATATCCTCCAAGGCTCTCTTGTCCCCGCGCTCTGGCGAGCGAGAGGCCGTTCGAGGCGACTTCACCAGACGAGGAGGCAAACTGGGCTGATGGAGAGGCAAGGTCACTTGGCCACTTGCCCAGTGCTTACAAGTACGAGTATGCCTTGTTGCCACTGTAAAGCAATGGGCCGTGGCTCGGCAGCATGTCAGATATGGATGGAATGCATCCATGATCGTCGCCTTCAGACTGGCCTCTACGCCTCAGCCTCATCGTCCTTCCTCCCACCCACGCACGCGAAGTCCCCGTCCACATCAAACAGGCGCACCGCCAGAGCACGGTTGGCTTACATTACAAGACGACGCATGCCCCTGCCCGTGATCCTCTTGCAAGAACACGACACTAGCCGTGCGGCGTCGTGGCCAGATCAGTTGCTTGACGAGGCCCAGCAACAGCATGGTTCACGTTCCTTAGTCGGCTAGCCAAGCGTTTCCAGAGTCGCTTTTGTCCATCTTCTTTGCTCTGCGACGCCCACGGGTTGTCGTTACTTCCATTGGCCGCCTAAACGAAGCACGCTATCGGTCCTGTTGAAGCTGTTGTGACGCGGCAGGCGGAGGCGGGATGGGCCTCGACTTCGCCGAGATGTTCTTCAAAGATGATACGACGAGTCGGTGGGCTTTTGAACGTCGCCCGAGATGAGCCTATGTGGCATATGGCACCCTGAGCTCAAGTTTGCATTACTTTCGTGCCAGTCAGTGCCATCAACAGCTTGTGGGAAGCTGTTGAGCGAAGTGTGCGTTTGAAACGCATTGCCTCCTTTCATGGACTTAATGACGTTGACTCTGTTACGCTCGAAAGCGTCGCTTGCCAGCTTGGCGACCTTCTTCCACCACCCGAGGTCTATCATGCTTCTGTCTCTGCCCACTTCGCGGGTCCAGAAGACAGGAATATCCGACACAGACGTCAGTCCCGAGGACGTGTGAGCTTGAGCCACGTAGCACTGGCCAGGGACACGGGCATCATACAACCGGCTTGCGCATTTTCCCTGCGAACCTCATCGCGGTAGTCGATAATGCGCCGAGGGAATGGCGTCAAGTACTGCTGAGAGAACCATTTGCGTGCGCCGTGAGGGTCAAGTTGGACCAAAAGACAGAACCACTGTTCTCCAACATGATGTCAATGATGAACCGTCGGAAGTTTATCAATCTTTCGGCTTCGGACGCGATACCGGCCTCCGGCCCTCGAGCACTTTGCTCATCCATATCTGAACCCACCATTGTGCAGTTTTGCGGCCAGAATGCGGACCAACAAGGGCAGCACCGCGGAAGCGGTCCAGCCGCGTCAGTGAACGAGCGGCTGGGATATGACAACTTGTTTCAGTAGAGTTGTTGTTGCGGCATAGCAGAGAGAACACGCCAGGAGCTTTACCGGCGGGCATCGGAAGAAGGGCCTCGCGACAAGTGCGACAGAGTTTCCGGCTCGCCACGAGGTCCGCCTATATGAACGGCCATCTTGAGAGCCACCTCAGTCTCAACGATGACGAACAGGCAACGCCATCTGTTAGCCCAAACGCCGAGTCATCAGAATCCTTGCTGACACTCGCGCCTCCCCATTTTTTGTCCCATGCTCTTGGCACACGAGTATGCGGAGTAGTGCATACTCGTACGTCACGTCGGAGGGGATCAATTTGACGGAGGTGGAGGGAGAGGCAAGAGGTTCGTTGTAAAGCGCGCGAAAGGCGTCCAAGTGGGCTCGCGAAAGCTAGTCTCTGCAGTGGCAAAGGCGCTCCAGGGATGGATAATCAACGCAAACTTGCATTCGTCCTCAGCCGCCGTCTTGGCGACGGGGCCCTCGGGGGGGACGGAACAGCATCAAAGCGCGGCCAGGAGCCCATCGTTGCGGATGGCTTGAGACCGAGTCAAGCCTGGTCCCCGATCCAAGGCAGCGGTATTAATGTTCGACGACGCCGGTGGCCTGGGCGCGGTGGCTTATCGAAACTATGCCAGTGCGCCGCTGATCGGCTCGGCATTGTTCAGGTCAGCGGGAGGCGGCAAACAGAACCGAGCCTCGGCTGCCCGTAGCGAGCGCGCTCGCTCACAAGGGCGATGGAAGAGGATCATGCCCATCCAATCCTGCTAACTTCAGGCGTGGTGGGAACACCATAACTTACACCCATATGGCACGCTGTAACGTACGAGTGTTCGTAGCCCACGAGACCAAGGTTTGGCCGGCAAAGGAGCTGTGGTGTACTCCGTAGTTATGTGTTGGCAACCGGGGAACGAAAGTGATGTCGATTTCCCACTCGCAGTTTCAGGAAGCCGCCACAAGCGCTGAGAATCCAAGGCGAAAGGGCAACATGGGCAACACAGCCAATCCGCATGCGACGGTATTAGCAAGGCCTGGGATATACCAAATAGCTCTCCCTTCCTCGTCTGCCTCCCGTCTGCTTGACCCTGTCCGTCCCTTTGTGGCTCCAGACGGAAGGGAACCGAGTACGGGAATGCACAGCAAAAAGAAACGAACGCGCAGCCGACAACTCACTTGTTGAGCTAGTCCAACGTCGAAACCAGCCGGCGCGACGGCATATTAGCTAGCAAGGGATAACTTGTCTTGATTTGCCAGCGTCGTCGACAGACCAGATGCCGCGGTCAATGTGAAAAGAGGGACCTGGCTAGCACGGCAAAGGCGACATGGGCCTTTGTGTACGATAGTGCGTGCATCAGCTCTACCAACGGAGAGGAATCTTGAACATCCGGTCCATGCAGCGTCGCTTCGGGCTCTGGGGCTCCCGGCGATGCCTAGCACGGCGGCGTTGCGAGTCCAAAGAACCGGGGGCCTTGTCGCGACTCCCGCGTGATGATGTCGGGCGATGGCTGCGTACCCGCATGGAGGGTGGCTACGAGTACTCCGTCCGTATGAGCGGAAGGCCGGAATACTAACCTACTGTAGAAAGGCAAGCTGGCTCACTCATCCACGCACGAACTCGTACGTCGGATCCGGGATGGCAAGGCTTCGTCAATGCTGCAGCAATTTTACGAGCATGCCAGCGATGAGGCAAACACTGGCCGGGGCTGGATATTCAGCACTTCAATGAGCGAGATTGGCGTCGGATTCGTGGCTCAGGAGTCCGCGTTTGAGGCGGTCAGTGAAGTCGACAGAACCGAGCGCGGACACAAGGCCCAGTCGAAGCGCTACTGTACTCCGTAGCTGTTCAGCTGATGGCAAAGGACCGTGCCATGTTCTCTGAGGCGTGTCACGCGCAGGGAGAACTCGCCAGCAACACACGAGGCAAAAACAATCGACAGCGGCCTGCGACTCTCGGAACGGATCGGCGGGTCGTTGATGCAGTCGGAGTCTGACTTGTGGCATCCATCGTCGCTCACGCCGACGCCGTTGTCACCGCGTCCGGCGTCCCTTGAGATCGCCCAGGGCGTCCGTCAGCCAAGGCGCAAGAGACAAGTGCTGCATCGTGGTCAGGAATGGGAAATCATGGCGGCCAATCACGCCGAGCCACAGCCATTGAGTTGCAGGGTTGGCTTGGGTGCAGAGGGTCCGGGCACGGGGGCTTCGATGCATTGCTCGGAACGAAACGCTTCCACCACAAGGCCTGGCTGGCCCGGCGCCGTGGTCGCACAGGACGACGCACGGGACTGGGGAAGCTGTCTCTTTGAGACGGGAACGGGCTCGTACGAAGTCGAGGCGCATGAGACGAGAGGGATCGGGCAGCTAGCCAAGGCCGCAGCCGCCTGCTCAGACAAAAAATCAATTATTCGGCGAACGGGAACTGCAAGCTGGGCCTGACCTTGAGGCCGGGCGACGGCCTGCAACGGAGACATTGGCTCTCCCAAATTGGGTTTCACCGAAGTGGCAGCCGTGATGTGCAAACGCCCGGAAGCCAAGTATCCACCTCCAGCACCACCACCCACCGCCAGGCCAGGGCCTACGAGGACGGCTTCTCGTACATCTCGACCGGATCCTGATGCCCCATCGGACCTCGTCTGCGCGCTGCGCTGCGTTTGCGTCGCCGCCGTACGAAGTAGGCCTGTGTTCCGGTGTGCCGCGACTGACAAGTCTCGTGGTGGAACCAACGGGCTCTGTTGCCGCCCTGCGCGTTCGCCTGAACCAAGGTGGCCGCAAGTAAAGCATCCCAGCATCAGCTCCCTCATGCACAATGGTGCCACCTCGGTTGTACGTACGGAGTACGTGCCGTCACTAACGTGTAAGGCATTTTGTTGAACGATGCCAGAACTGTGACGGAGAGCGCTTGTACGGAGTACTCGTAGTTCCGTTAATCCCTACTCGGCTGGACCAGTTCGACTCTCGGAGGCAACCTGGCTGGCACGCTAATAGAGGCTAGACGATGGCTGTCCCCCCCGTCGGCTGCGGCCAACAATGGCGATTCTGATGATGCGTTCCCACCACCTTTCCGTCCAACATGCTAAACCACTTATCGGCAGCGATGCTGGCTTCACAGTGTACTCGTGCCCCGTCAGAGAGCAGAACAACATCGGCAGGTGCCGCGGCCCACGGGGCAGACGGTAATGAATGATATTTGCACGAGAACGGAGCGACGGACAGAAACACGGTCGCTCGCAACCGCCACCTGGTGGACGTACGTATGGAGCACGAGCGAATTGACCAAGTGGCGCTTCGGCCGCAACGGACGTGCATCAGCACGCTGGGACCGACTAAGCATGCAAGCACTTTCGACTCTGGAGGGGCTAGGCCGTAGCGTAGCTTGCTCGGCTGGATGGCTGGCAAGCTGGGTCGACGTCCTGGGCTCCCGTTGGTGTCTCATGGCTTGCTTTCGCCCCCGCGTCCTCACCACCATCCGCTACCGGAAGAAAGCCGCCACCACTATGGGGCAATCAGGCGCACCCCATCACTTGCCGCATTGACTGGCTGCGTCACGGAGAGCTGCAACACGCTTTCTCGGCGCAGACGGGCAAACGGTCAAGGCAAGGTTGAGCAAAGCCAGTACACCCAACTTGCACAGCCGTCGAAGCCGCATCGCCCCCCGGGCAGGCATTGAAAAGGGGTGTGACGTTTTTGGCGGAAGCTTCGGTCTGATACCGCCATCGTTCACGAAGATGTGCTTGGCGGTTTGATAGCCTGTCCGAACTCTGACGGGGTGTTAGTTAATGAAAGGGCGTTGCAGACGAATCGAATATTATTAGCCTCTGGCGCGAGCAAGCTGTCCACTTTCCCTCGGTCGCCTAACGGCCTTGGCCCGCCGCCTCCATTCCATGTCCATGCATTGCCATCCATGCCATGCGCCGTGGCCGGCCGAGCTGGGATGTTTGTTGCTTCTGCACTCGCAGTCGTACAGTACGACCGCGGTTTCTGCGAATGCACGTCGCTGGTCAGCAAGCTGGAAGTCCCCCCTACCCCCCTTGCCCCCTATCGATATTCTGAAGTCTGCCGATATGTCATCCACTTCGAACGGGGGTGTAAAAGTGGGCGACTGTTGATTCATGTACGGATATCGGTAGTGCGAAATGCCGTCTGTAGTCGATATCGTGCTCGTACGGAGTACTACTTCGTTCTTTACACGGGGCAAGCGTTGCTTTTGTGGCAAGTCGCAATATCCCACAGCGAGAACGAGGTATCTCATTCCTCCGAGATCTGAACCTATCATGCTCTCAAGCAGAATTTGGCGGCGGCGAGGAACGAGTGCTTGTGGAAGCCACTCAAACGCGCGTGTACTCGTATGCGTGTGCGGCTCAGGTGGTCAGCATGGTCGAACAAATCAACGATCCCTGGATCCATGGCCACGGCTCGAAGGCAACAAGCCGCCCCAGGTATAATAGAAACCCTGTCGTCTCTTCCCGCACAGAGAGTGAATTCTGCGTCTGCAAAGCGCACTTGGCAGCCGACCAATGGACACCCCTGCGCGTCCTGGGGTGGGCATGCTGGCAGCTGGCTGCCGCCTTGGAGGCTGATGAGGGTCTGAGTGATGCGGGTACGAGGTGTGCCGTCCACAGGACGGTCAGCGCTGGCTGGGATGCTGGGTTTGTGTCGGTGGCGGCCCCCGCAAGCACCACAGCAAGATTAAGACACAAAGCCCCAACGGAGGATGCCCTCTGCTATTCGTTAGGATTGCGATGTGTCGGATTGATTGGCACCAGGAGCTGACAGCAGCTGCAAACTCACAGGCCTCGCTGCAACTCGCGTGCCTTTGGCTCTGTTGGCGCCAACCTCCGCTGCCGGTTCTTTGCAGCTTGCTCAGGGCGCGGTTGCTCACTGCTCCATTTGGCCAGGTCTCCAGTGTTTTCACCACGGGTCAACGAGTCAAGTCGATGCGCCGCAAAGGGGCGCCTGACGTGTTAAATTCGCACTTGGGTCTGGACCATACCAGAATTTTGCTGCTCAGTGCTGCCAAGCTGCGAGCCAAAACTGAAAATACTCTCAGGACCAGGGATGGGCGAGCCCGGCAAAGGGAGATGGCTTTGGCCAATTCCACAGCAGTTGTACGGAGTAGGGCCGGGATAGCTGGCGAAGGCATCCATGCTCCCTCGCCTCCTTCACACGCATCGAAAACTGTTTCGCGCGGACCCGTGACACCGAGCCAGATGCAAAGCGGGATCGTCTTCCGATATGGGCAGCCCAAGGTCTCTTGCTTGCAAACAGGGCGCATCAAGCGATCGCCCCTCGCGTTTCCCGGCGGGTCGGCGTCTCACGGTGCCTGTCTTCTCCAAGACTGCTACATCATGCAGCCCCCCATCCGGCATGTGCTATTGCACTCTCGTGCGTTTGGCAAGGGGCCATGTGTCGACGCCGGCTGGGCCAAGGATCAGCCCAACTCGTCGTCATGTTCATATCCAGGAGCACCAGCGCCGGGTGATACGAGACACCGGCAGCCGCCTACACCTACCACTTCCTCCCCATGCTCCGTACGGTGCATCCATATTAGCCCAGGAGGCGAACCGGGGATTGGCCCGCCAGCCTTCGCGACGTGTTGTCGTTACCGGGGCTCCAGTCCGGGAAAGAACTAATTTGACTCGCGACAAGGTGGCTTCTGCTGGTGCGTGCGGTGGGCGGCACCATGATTTAGTTGTAAGCAACAATCCTGCGAGCCGCCCTTCGCAGCGTGACAGCAGGACAGGTAGGTTATTCGACCACCCTCCATGCTTCGACGTGGAACGGACGGAGTGCTCCGTGCTGTGCGTGGCGATGGGTAAGCGTACACCGGCATGGTTCGCCCCATGTATTGCACTCCGCAGACATTGCGGCAGCATTTGGTCGAGCAGAACCGGCAGCACGGGCAGACAGCGACCGGCGTAAGTGGAGAGCGCCCATCGCTGGACGTTGCACGCGTGCGATACTCGGAGTCGTAAGGTAATAGTCGTAAAGCTTGCAAAGGACGCAGTGTGAATGGCAGCCAGCCGCTGGAGCCAACGCCGAGCAGGCTCAATTCCCGAAGAGGCAAGCGAAGACCCAGTAGAGGTGGGCCCACGGAGCTCCTGGCGCCAGGCGACGGAGCCCGCTTGCCCGCCTGCATCCTCCAGCTCAGCGCCTTCCCTCACACGCACCTCGCCTGCAACGGACAGCCTAGCTCGTACCGAAACTCGTACCGAGGTACCAAGGCAGCGAGCGGGACATGAGGCGAGGCAAGGCAAGGAGCCGCACCCAGGCACCTGTGCACACGATTCAGGACGAGGACGAGGGAGAGGCAGAACAGACACGAGACCAGGGAGCGACGCGGCGTGGGCTACGAGCGCTACCGAGCGAGTACGAGTACCCGTGGGTGGGCGGGTTGCGTGCTGTTGGCCATGCCAGCCTGCGGATGGTTTGCGTTGCAAGGGTGAGCTGAAGGGGGGGCGCGCTCTCGAACTGCAGCTCTCTCCTCATCAATCTCGCGGGTGCGAGCGCCGTGTGTACCGGACTGGGCCGCCATCGTATCCGCCCCAGAAACCACGGCGCCTTCACCAGAGCACCACCTCGCCCACCGCCGCGAGAGCTAAGGGCCTGGGTCAGCTGGGGCTGGGTACCACCACCGGGCGTTCAGAGACTTCCCGGGTTCCAGTTGCGTGTGGTTGCCAGGGCCCCGCTGCAGTCCCGCCGCCCTTGTCGCCGCTGCAGGGGACCTCGGAGACGGTGCTTTGCTCCTCGTACTCCTGCCGGGGGCGTGGCCGCCGACGTCCAGCTGGAAGGGCCTGTGGGGACGACTTGGACGGCCGCGACAAAGGCACCCTGGCGGTACCGCAGCGTACAGGTATGCCGTCGTACGAGTACGAGTGCCTTTGCACGTACGAGTACTCGTGCGGAGTACGGCGAAGGGCCAAATGCCGGCTGGCATGGCGAGGCGACCCGTGTGCGCGTCTGTACCGCGAGATGGACGACATGTACCCGTTACTCGGTGCTCGTATGGGAGGGGAAGTCCCGTCCGAGGCGCGGCACGTACGGACCTTGGAAGGCTCTCAAATGGGCTTGCTTCCTTGCCTGCCATGCCTCCTGCTTGCGGTCTGCGAAGCCTAGCTGCTAGGTTGCCGGGTACCCAGCATGCTAGCCCACTCGCAGCTAGCGAGGTGGGTGTGCCGTGTGCCAGTGAATGTCTGAGAGAGAAACGACGCTCCGCCAACGGGAGCCACCACACGCCAATCCGGTCCCCATCTGCGTCTCCAGAACCACCAGGCGTCCGCGACGTGGAACTGACTCTCGCCGGCCTTTGACTCTCGCCCTTCCTGGCCCTGGCTCGACCAGCCAGCCTGCTCGTCCGCCGTGCCGCCCGCCGCCAATTGACCCTCCACCAAGCCTGCGGCATCAGCGCGGCGCGGGCTGCTGGACGCCGGCGACCTCGCCTCGAGGCCCTCTAGCCAACCAGGGCCCGCTGAACCTTGAACTCATCCCTCCACCATCCTGCCGAGACCGTCTCTCCCTCTTCTCCCAAGTCAACCGAGCCAGGCCGTGGCGGCTCTCCTTCTCTCTCCCGACACTCCGTCATGGGCTCGGCCTGCGACTGCTGACGTTAAACAAGCAACGACTGTATGCCGCCTTTTCAGTCTTCCTGTTTCTTCTCGAGGGGGAGATCTTCCCTGCATCGCCTGCCTGCCCCCGAAAACGGACCGCCGCACTTACACGTCCCGCCGACCTCACGCCTCCTCTCTCGCCCTGCCACCTGAACTCTCGGCCTCCTCGACAGTCGCTTACGCCTCGAACCGCCTCGCCTCTCGAACTTTGGAGCCTTGCTTTCCATCCCGTCGACAGAGCACAACATAACACGAGCTGCCATTCTCTCCACGTCCACTCCACCGCCTCCATCTGCAGCTCTTGGTCACGGCGGCAGCTGTCTCGACCTGGCGACCAGACGAACCCTCCCTCACCAATCTCTTCCCCCCATGTTCTTTGGGAGACCAGGCTTGAATCCCTTTTCTCCTTCCTTCGGCCCCCGGGTACCTCTGCAGCTGGACAGCACCTCTGCGTCCCTGCCGTATCGTGCCTTGCTGATATTGCGCTGCTCTGCCAACGACGGTGCGGTGTTTCTGGGAGGCGGCTGCAGACGCCTCCTATCGACAGCATGAGCACCACGTACCACCACACGATGCCTGCCTACGACGGCCAGCTTGCCATGCACAGCTACCCTGCCAGCATGGCTCATGCCAGCCGGTCCAAGGCTTCGGCGCATGACGGCAGAAGCTCTCAACACTACCGCTGCTCTGCACAGCAGACGCAGGTGGCACCTGTTCCGCAGACGAGGAACAATTCGTTTTCGGCCACGGCTCAATTACCTCGCCCAAACTCCCGTCCCCCCTCCCGACCTGCCACGCCCACATCCGAAGCAGCAATGACTGCAAAGCATGAAACCGCCTCCTCTCGAAGAAACTCCAACTCATTGATCTACCACAGTCTCCAAATACCGAAATGCATCAGCCCAAGTGGCGGCAATTTGTCCGACTTCGCGGCTCAGGCAAGCTCCACGGTGCCATCCTCTGCTCACTGGCAAGCCTGCTAACCTGCCGCTCGGTAGATGACGTGCCTCTTCTGGTTCGACTCCGTTGACAACCTCAAGAATGCCGAGTCGATTCGATCGAAACTGTCGAATACCTCGATAACCCGACTGCCAAACCTGGCTAAGCCGTACGAACAGTTCCGCAAGTGGGTGTACAACGTCCTGTCGACGACACAAGTGACGCAGAACGTCATATTTCTGGCCCTGCTCTTCATCTATCGCCTGAAGATGTCCACGCCTCAGATCAAGGGCCGGGCAGGTAGCGAGTACCGCCTTCTGACAGTGGCACTGATGCTTGGAAACAAGTGTAAGCAAGGCCTGTTCGCAACGCACTTCTTTGCAAGCACCAACTGACTTCGACTGCAGTTCTGGACGACAACACCTACACAAACAAGACGTGGGCAGAGGTGTCCTGCTTCGCGGTGCAAGAGATTCACGTAATGGAAGTGGAGTTCTTGAGCAACATGAGATACAACCTCCTTGCCTCCAAGGCTGAGTGGGAGGACTGGCTGGTCAAGTTGGCTTGCTTCCACGAGTACTACGAGCGGGCTCTCAACCTACCAGCGTCCCCGATCCACGTCCCTTCTCCGACCAACAACGTCTTCAGCTCGCCCGTTCCCTCCCCCACAGGCGTGACCCTGCCAGGAATCCCCGACATGCATCCGTACACTCCCTCCGGGGTGACGAGCTTCTCACCGTCGAGTCAAGCGAAGAACTTCTCGACATATCAGGCAAACGCTGCGTCGCCACTGGCTTCTAAACTGGCGGTGAATCTTCCTGCGACACGTAAGCGAAGCCCAGAAGAAGAGCTGGCCGAGCACCCCGCCAAGCGACCAGCTCCCTCGAGAGCCGGGCACGCGTTACCTGCCGCATCGATGACAATGCGGGCGAATGGCCCCGTTGATGCGGCAAGGCTGCCCGTTCCACAGCTTACCCTTGTCACAAATAACTCCCTGAATGCGGCGGCGAGCAGTCACTCGACCGCAGCTGGATATCCTCAGCAGATGGCCTCGGCGACGCAGCATCTCGTTTCACTACCTCCTTTGCAGCCCGGCATCCGTGCCATGTCGACAGTCTACCAACCTGCTCCCCCGACGACTGTGGTACAACAGCCAGCAGCGTCGGCTATGGCCGCCGTGTCAATACCGACGCCTTCGTACCCCATTGCGCCACTGTCGGGTCATCCTGCAATGGGTTACGGCACTCCGACGAAGCACCACAGCCCCGGGAGCCTGGCGCCGTTCGGCTCTTCACCCCTGCTGGAGCACCTGGGTCCTGGCTCTGCAGTACACACCCCGATTTCGCACACGCCGATATCCAACTCGCCGAGCGTCTACCTGCAGCAGCGCGCCAGCCCATACAAGCCGGTCCGACACGTTAACAAGCTCCTTTATCCGCCGCCATCGGCGTCCTTGAACCAGTACCACCTCGGGTTGCCGGTACCACCAAACCAGATGCACTACCAACCCCTGGGCCGACGACACGACGTGCGAACCGGCGTCGTGCCCGAGTTCCTCGTCCACAACCGCGGCCAGCAGCAGCATTTCTCTGCGCCCGGCGGGCAGCAGGGACACTATCCCTCCTAGGAATGGCGACAGCGTTCTCCTTACGCCTGGCCCGCGATTGCTTATCATCAAAGTCACCGTGGCAAGTACCGCGCTTGACGCTTCGGTACCTAGAAGCACTGAGTTGCAGAGTTCTATTTCTGAACCTAAGCAACACTCTCTTGTTTGTTTTATTCGAGGAAATCGCCCTCTGGCGAGTCTTCAGGCATTGCATGGCACGGTATGGCATGGACTTGGCGCTGATTAGGGCAGGGACTGATGTGTTCCCCCCTCGCCCTCCCTTTCTTCATCTTGGCAATCCCTTCCTGAGCATGTTTGGCTCTCTTTTAATGACATTGGCCAGGAACGACTGATTGCTGATGAGGACTTGGTACTGCAATGGAATGCATTTGTTGGAGTTTTTGTTGTGCTCGCTGCGGGTGAAGAGCGAGGGCTGGCTTCGGTAGCATCCGGCTACGGGACACTGGTCCGAACATGAATTATGCACGGACATTGCCCCCTCTGAGAGCACAGATCGATCAGATAGAATTGGCTGTCAGCAATGACAAAGCGGCAGAGAAATGAATGAAACCGCCGACATGATCGGTCAATGTACATGATGACTTGGCACGTGATTGGCACTCGTGGAACGATAACTTTGCTTCCTGATCATCTTCAGATAGTCTGTTCCTGGCGTCTTACGGACGCACGAGTACGAGATGAGGTTATCGACGACTAAATCGAAGATGGAGACTTGTTACGAGGCACGTCCACCTCGCAGCTGCGCCTGTGGCGGTATTGACCCTACATCGAGTGTCCAGGTGTTGTGACGAGTGGCAGCTGGAATAACCTGGCGATCATGTTTTTGATCTTACCGTCTGGTTTCCAGCATGTGTGACATACTTTCAGTGCTGATACAGGTCGATTTGATCACGAGTACGAAGTACTGATTATCCACTTGAAAGCCAAGAGGGCCCTCGTGTGTTGCACGGAGTGAGGAGTTCGTGTGGCCTCGCTTGACTCACCCTGGTTAGGTAAGTGAAGTGAGGAGGCGGCATTTGCATCATCATATCACCAGTGCAGGAGTCTGCAATGAATGGGCTGATTAGAAAGAAGCTGCCAGTGCATATGCATCGCAGTTCCTGAGGATCCTGGAAGTTGCTATGTTTATGAGGTTGCTGGCGCCACACCAATCTCGCCTTGACGCCACAGCGCACAACCGACCACCAGCCCCTGTGCACCCACTCCTCTCCCTTTCCGTCAAATCGCCCTTTCCTCGCCGCGGCAACGCCCTCCACCACCCACTCCTCGCAACCACCGTCCATTCATCCATCACCGCCTCCACCCCCATCCAATAGGTCACGATCGCCGCAGCGGCAACGTGCCCTGGACACTCGCTCTATTTTCGCGCTGGCTACGACGCCTTCACCCGCTCGCTTCATCCGCCCGACGCTTGGCCGCTGCTCGAGAATTGTGACCAGTCGCGCGTCGTCCTTCTACTCTGGTCATCTTTGTTGGCTTTGACCGGTATCTCGCAGACCTGAGCGCATGAGCATAAATATAAAGAACTGTCGTTACCTTTGCTCTGCGTGTCGGCGCCGCGGGCACGAGAACGATTCGCCTTTCTATCGCCGTGGTACCCTGAGGCTGCGCTACTACCTGGCTTTCTGTTGACAACGGCATCGAGCGTCTGCCTGTCCGTGGCGATTCGGGAGCCGTCGAGGGCGACCTTTTCCTTTCACGAAATCCAACTGCGACTACGACATCGACGACAACGACGACGACTATAACGAAACGAAGCGTTGCTGGTCGTCCAGCGAACCATAACCAGCATGTCGGGCTTCGGCGACTTCACATCGATTTGCGAGAATGCGCCGCTTCCCCTTTGCGCTAACATCGGTGATGTTCTGCCGGCGTCAGGCCGTGTGGGCATCGAGCCGGACTGCTTCGCCCGCAACATCGAGCTCGCCAACACCATCATCTTCGAGGGTGCTGCGGCTGCTATGCACATCGTGGCGCTGGTCATGACCGTCGTCATGATTCTCCATGTCCGTAGCAAGTTCACCGCTGTCGGCCGCAAGGAGATCCTCACCTTCTTCTACATCTACATGCTCATGACCTTCATCTCTTTGGTCGTCGACGCCGGCGTCGTCCCTCCCGGCAGCGGGCCTTACCCGTATTTCGTGAGCATACAAAATGGCTTCAGCAGTGCACTGGTGACGAGCCTGCTTATCAACGGCTTCGTCGGCTTCCAGCTGTACGAGGACGGCACGCCGCTGTCGGTGTGGCTATTGCGGGTATGCTCGCTGGTTGCCTTTGCCATCAGCTTCCTCGTCTCGCTCGCCACCTTCAAGAGCTGGGCTGGCCTCGGCCCGACCAACACCGTGGGCTTGTTTGTCGTTCTGTACCTGCTCAACGCCATCCAGCTCTTCATCTACGTCGGCATGCAGATCCTGCTGGTGACGAGAACCCTTCGCGACCGATGGCCCTTGGGAGACATTGCGTTCGGCATTTTCTTCTTCGTCGCCGGCCAGGTCATATTGTATGCATTCAGCTCCAGGATCTGCACGGCCGTGAGTCACTATCTGGACGGACTCTTCTTCGCAACCGTGTGCAATCTGCTGGCCGTCATGATGGTCTACAAAGTAAGCTCCACCCCTCCGAAAGTCCCATGAGTGTGTGGTGAGAAACCATGAGCAACATCTAACCACGAGCCTTAGTACTGGGATTCCATCACAAGGGAGGACCTCGAGTTCTCCGTAGGTACGAGGATGAACAATTGGGAAGTTAAGGAACTTCTCCCCGAAGACGAGCGCCGGGCCACCGTGTACACGGACGACCCATACGGGCATTCGAGTGCTTTTGATGCGCCTTTCTCTCCCACGGCACAGCGTTACTCAGCCAAGTATTAAAGTCACGCATAGCTACTTCGGTGACTCTTCGTCCCATACGGGCTACCGAGGGAAAAGCTGCGTGTCATCTTATGATCATCTGGGGGAGCATCCGCGCCAGCTGCTGCATGTGCCCAAAGTTTGGCGCTTGCAGGCGGAGCCATTGGTGGGAACTGCGCAGATTTGTATGTTTATGCATGGACATGGCACGGCGTTCACGAGAGGGTTATATGATTCAAGGCAGGCCGTGGAGCGTGGGTGGGAGCGGAACAGCGTCCAGGTCCCGCTGAAGTCGACCACGGCCTGCGCGGGTGAGAGAAGGTGCAATTTGGTATCACGGTTATTGGTCAGGGCTCTCAGCGGGAGGAATAATTTTACATAGCCAACAACATGGTGGCCAGTACAGATCAGGTATTAATCGACTTGTTTGGAGAAGCTCGCGTTGCAACCAATAGGAAGTTGGCCGTAACACGGAGCTCTCGGCACGATGGATGGTCAGAGACGAATCTCGTTGGCGAACTGGTTCCAGCAGGGCGGTTCGGCGCTAACAATAGCCTGACTAGACCAGCTGATGCCAAGGCCGATAACTGTCTCCGTCGCGAACGGAAGTGATTATTGTGCCTTTGCAGCGGAGGGCAGGGATAAAGGAACAAGAGGAGGACGTGTGGGGGGCACAAAGAGGGGCGGCACCTTTGCGAGCTCAGTCACATATCCGCTGGCTGCAGCTAACCAGCGACATTGGGGCCGAAGCTGACGAATTGCGAGGAGGCGAGAGTCCCGGGAAGCTGGTTCGGCCGCCAAGGCGTATGGGCATCAATGCCAGCATGCATGCATATTCGACGGGCCAACAAGCTTGGGGGCAGGCACCAGGCGTCTCCATTTTTCAACGGGGCGGTGTGATAGGAGGGGAGCTGGACAGGGCAGCCGAGCAAGGAGGCGGACCCAGGAGAACGAAGAGCAGCAAGAAGAGGAGGTGACGATATGCTGCTGCATGCATACGAGCGAGAAGGGGAGGCCTGAAACATGAGCCGCAGCATGGGAAGAGGGGGGCGGGCCAGATCGTCTGGCCAAAGTGCGACTCTACAAGGGCGATGGGGTCGGTTTCCTCACGAGCAGTCAAGGTTTTATCGGTGAAGAAGGGCTGAGGCCTATATGATGACATGTATCGTATGGAAGCGGAAGTAGAAGTGGAATTTGCCGTTTGCGGCGCCACGCCAGACGAAATAGTCGAGCTGGCCATCGAAAAATAGTCCGGCGTGCCCTTTCTCGTAAGCAAGACATACTTTTGCAGGAAGGAATACGAGTACAGTGATAGGCCGTGGGGCCCACCCAGATCTGCTACCAGCTAGTCCATAGTTGGGGTGGGTGAAGAGGAAAGTGGAACGAGGGCAAGGATAAAGGGGGGTTAGACGCCCAGCTTACGAGTATTATTATGCTGAGCACGACGGGCAGCCAGCCAGGATCGGGTGTTTTGCCGCGGTTGCTGCTGTTGGTCCGGGTGGTTTTGTCGCCATCGTCGTTGTTGGTGTTGTTGCCGTTGTCGACGTTGCCGCCGTCGTTGGCGGCGTGGGGGGGGGAGTGGCAGTATCAGCGCAGAAGTGCATCCAGAAGTGATAACGAACGACGTGTGTTTGCAATAAAAGCTGCTGGCGGAGAAAAGGTGTGTGGGTGGAGGGGAAAAGCAACAATGGCATTGGCGGCGCGCAACAGGATCCCTTGCAAGCGGTGGTATGCTAGCTTGCAAGGACGTGTAATCCGTACGGAGTATGGGTAATTATCCGAAAGCACCAGGATGCGGCGGGGCCTCGGCCGCGAAGTCTCTGACATGGTGGTTCGTCGTCAGTCGTCGTGCGCTGCTCGTACGAGTACGAGTACCCGTAATAACTACCTACCTACCTACCTTACCTAGGTACCTTGGTTGCTCTCGTAGGTAGGCGGTTTACCCGTCCGTCGGGGTTCTGCAACACGAGCCGCATGCTTGGTACGAGCAACTCGACGAGTTTGTTGGACCTGCAATGTAGGTAGGTCGGTAGGCATCCATCGATCCATCTCGGATCCCCCCACCCCTTCCAACGGGCGGCGAGGCAACCTCTTGCGGACAGTTGCAAGCGAGAAGCGAAATGAGAGCACGGAAGCCAACGAAGACGCATGGCGCGCATAGTCGACAGCACGTGAGGGCGCTAACTGCTTTCGAGGCGAAAGCGCGCCGGCCCCCTGGCTCCGAGTCACATAATAACAGGCTGGATGACTATTCATCTGCCGTGCAGGGGCACCGTGGGCCGTGGCGACTGGCGCGCGACGTGCGAGTAAGCAACTAATAATTATCACACGGAAATAAAGTGCGATGAGAATCGACACACGGGATGACGGTTGCATGACGGCCGCGCTGGGGCACTGCGACGAGGGCTACCTGGCCGGCACCTGCCCGCCGCCGTCGTCGTCGCCATGGCCCAGGTATCGCCCGGGTACCGCTGCAAGGTTTCGTCTACCTCTACCTTAGTTTCCCTCTCGAACCTGGCCAGCAAATTCCCTCCCGTCACAGCCAAGACATTGCAATACACTTACTTTCTCTTGTCTACACCTTATTCCATCCACCCTCCCGCCCACTTCGCGGACGCTCAACCGCATTTACCCAGACCAGCCTCGACCGCTCACTCGCTTCTCTCGTCTTCCTCCGTTGTTGTGCCCGCCAGCTACGAGCATCCGTCTCCCTCGCGCCCGAGTTTCCCCCTTCCGACTTATTTACTTTTTCCTCTTCGTGCGCGTGTGAGCACAGGGTTGCCTGCCTGGATTTGCGACTGGCCGATTCTCTTCCTTGATTCACTGCTCGCCTTCGCCCGCGCCTGTCTACCTACCTCTGACACGCCCGCGGTGGCTGAATCAGCTTTATCTGATCCTGTGTCTTCCTGCCCGCAACCTGCCTCGTGGTCCTGTGAACACGACCGGCAAGAAACTGCGCTTACCTCTTGAGGCGTCGAAAGCCTAGCGTTCATTCCGGTCTGGGCTTGTTCCACTTACGCTCGTCTCTGCACCCACCTAATTATCTACCTGCTTGTGGTAACTCTCCAGGCTCGTGCGTTCCAAAGATTACCCGCGACCTGCCCCCATGGGTCAGTCTTACACGGCAATCTTCTACAAAGTCGCCTGCCCAGGAACCTCCTCGTCAAATCCAGGCGTCTGTGGTTGTTATTCAAGCCTGAGTGCCAGGCGGGACACGCACGGCATTAATCGCGTCGCGGCCTGTCTTCAGCCAACTGCTTCGCGTCAACACGAGAAAGAGAGATAGAGATCACACCGTGAAAGGGCCACGTCTGCAACGCCGTCGTCATGGACGAGGCAGCTGTCTGGACCGCCCTCCCGGCGGAAGAGCAACGCTCGGTATGGGACGAAACGGAGAATAATTTTTGGCCCGAGTTTGAGCGGGAGCAAGAGGTCCAGCGCGCCGCCGCCGAGCATGACTATCAAAAAGCGACGCTTGAGGTCAAGGTCGATCTGGGAACCTTGACAGGCAAGCGCACGCAGCTCGCCGAGACGCGAGAGCGATTGTCTCGCGAGCTGACCATGGTCGAGGAAGAGCTGGCCCGTGTCGTGGGGGATTGCGACGAAAAGGCCACCAAGCTCCTGAACATGGAGCAGGATTACCGGAAGCGCGAGCAGGCCAGGCTGGAGAGGCGCGAACAGATCATCAAGACCATGGAAGATTTCTTTCGCATGAAGCGCGGGGACGGCCCTGACGCTGAGCCGAGGCGACAGCGAAGATACGTCCATGAGACTGCTTCTCTAGCCTCAGGATCGCAACGGGACGTGCCACTGCCCCTTCCCCAGGCTGATACCTCGATGGAGGAGGTGCAGCAAGCCAGGGAGCCATCAACGTCAACCACCGCCGCAACTACGTCCGCCATGGCCAACATTTCTGGTGCTGGTGCTGGTGCTGGTGCCGGTGGTGCTGCTGGTGCTACTGCTACCGACGATGCCGTTGACGGTGCTGCCGTCAACAATGCTGCCGTCAGCAATACTGCTGGTGCTGGTGCTGCGCCGCCCACCGCGTTAGAGGAGCCAGCAGAAGTGCTCGTCAACATCACTGATGCCGACGGCAATGTCATAGGCCCCGTCCACAGGACCGACCCGTGGAATATTTGGGTCAAGGAAATCCTGCAAATGCCCATTAAGCGAGATGTCAAGATCCGTCGCGGAAGGAGATTCGGCCTGGAACACCTGGCTACCATCTACGACCGTTCGGAAGCCAAGGGCGTCAAGTGGTTGTCTTGCATGATTCAAGCAACAGGGGACGTCCAGCCGAGGCGATGTCACTCGTGTGACAAGAACCAAGGGGCCTTCGACGACTGCATCATTCTCGGTGGGCCGTCGTTCCAGAAGTGTGGCAACTGTGAATGGAATCGCCAAGGCTGTCACATGCCCTTGGAGAGCAAGTCCAGCAACGCTGAATCGCCGCAACCGTTACGCTCGTTGAAGCCACAGCCGGGCGAACGGGACCAGCCTGAGCAGGCCGCACAGACCACACATGCCGCAGACGCTGCAGCTCTAAAGGCCCGGAGAGATGCTGCGGCGCAGGATGCACTGGCCAAGGCAGCGGGGTTTGTTCCGCGGCCGATTGCGCCCGCACCGGCCGTGAGGGAGATGGAAGAAGCGGACTCCTTTCAGCGGGCGCAAAAGAGCCCCATCGCCCCGGAGCCCGTGCAGATGCCCACGCCACAGGAGCCCAAGGAGAATGCCTTTGCAGGCTTTTCGTCCACTGCCAATTCAGCTTACCAGACTGCAACTGGATTCACCCCAGCGAACGGATCCGCTGCGGTAAACGGATTTACCTCCACGAACGGGTTTACTCCAGCCAACGCCCGGAGCCGGGCGCCGTCGCGAGATATCCCGACTCCCTCGGCTGCGTCTGCCGAGACTTCGCCTCGGAATACGCCACCTCTTGGTCCTGAATCCCTAGAGGAGATCACGCGCGAGAACCTCGTCCTGAGGCACAATGGCGAGGTCTACACATATCCGGAAATTGTTGAAGGGGTCCCGCTGGTCAAGATCGATCAGGACCACCCCTATTGGGAGCTTGGATGGCCAACGATTCAGTCGCTGGTTGAGCCTCAGTGGGCATCGTGGAAAGAAAAGAATGTAGCCGCGGTGGACGCCGCTACGGCGAAAGGCGACAAGAGCTCTGCCAAGTTCCAGACTGGACGACAGGTCAATCGGGGTCAAAAGATTCTAGAGTTCTTGGAGAGGGGGGAGATCAGCCCCTATCAGCTCCTGTCCAAGAAATACACCCACACGGGAAAGGGGGCCATCACATCATACGACACGCTGTTCCGACTTTGCGAGACCCTTTCCGAGCTGGCCAAGTTTAGACTAGACGTGACACCCGTCGAGTGGCTTCGACATCGCCTGCACGAGATCATGCTGGAACGAGGCTCAAACTTCAACGTCGCCAAGACCATTCACGACTTCTACCGCGACCCGAAGCTCTCAGCGTTGCGAGCCAAGAACGGCTACAAGAGCATCGGCCGCCCGTCCGGTTACAAGCCGGCCCAGAGTAACGGGACCCCTCAGAGCTCCTCGAAGAAGCGCAAGGGCAGGCATTCGCAGGTCGGCACGCCGCTTGGCACCCCTTCTGCCGCGCCCTCGCCGCTCGCCGCGTACGAGGTCGAGCAGTCACCGATGCCAATGCAAGGGAACTATGCTCTGTTCGAAACCCCAATCGAAAGCCAACCAAGCAAGCGACACAAGCAGATTTCGCCACTTCTCGGGGTGTCTTACATCGAGCCTCAGAGCGCTGACTACTCTGATGCTGACTCTTATAGCGGAGCCCCGCTTGGGAGAGAAGATTGGCGTATATACCAGGTCAAGACACGGCTGTTTACGAGCTCCACCCAGGTCACGCAGTATTGGAACTGGAAAGAGAGCGGGCGCGTATTCGAGCATCAAGTCCTCAAAGATGACGACCCAGTAAGGTGGGGCGTGCATCGAGAGCCAATCGATTTCAATGTTCAGTTGGATGACATCGTCGAGATGAGGTGGAACGTGGACACTCTTCTGGTGCATCTGGCCATGAGCAGCTGGGGTACGGCTGTCGCCAAGCAGGACGGAATGCCCCGAGGAGATGTGATGGCGGCCTTCAAGCGAGAACGAACGTTTCGTCGATTCCTGGCCTTCTGTAGGGAGCGAAGACTCAGGACCGTCGAGGTGCATCGGTAAGTCCCTTTGCGCACCAAGCTGCATGCTCAAATCTTGTTTGCCTGCCTTGCTGACCACCGACTTAGAAACGAAATGCTACGCAATTGGGAACAGATGCAGTCTCAAATGCTGCCCGTCACGGACGAAGAGGCCAGCAAGGAGTTGAAAGAATAGCTTTCTCGGCCCGAGCGAGAGCCTGCAATCAAGCCCAACTGACCAGCGCCTCGGCGGCGTGTTGGTTGCCACCCGATCCGCTCAGATAACCCAACCTTTTTCTTTGTTTGTGCTCGTCTTCGCTGCCTATACGTGGACTACCCTTTCGGTTGATATTACTGGCGTCTTTGCCTGTTCCTGGTTTTCAACCTGTTTCCCGTCACCTTGTTCGTTTCTTTGACGGACTTGGACGTTTGTTAGTCTTGATGCGGCCACGGCTGCTTATCGCGAGTCACTGGACGGAGTTTTTTTTTTTCTTCTTCCTCCTTTCATTTTGCTAGATACCTTTCATTTTGCTAGATACCATGGGTATGCGAGGAAGTTTGTGCTCTGGCCGTTCTAGGGATTTAACAATCGGCAAGCAAACACGAAGGAAGGAACAGATACCCTACGTGTGGACATGCTGAGGCGAAGGGGAAGCCAACACTGGGCGGCGCAATACACGTGGCGAGGCTGCTTGGGAGTCTCCTTAGATTGGTGACTTGGCGTCTTTGCGCGCAATGAAAGTGGCTTGCCCTGTGTCTCTTTTTGCTTCGCCTTGTGCTTGATACACTTGCAATCACGTCTTGGCCTTCGTTCCAGGTGATCCGTCCATGTAGCTCTGCTGTCGTTCATGACTCATAATCGTCCCGCTCGACACGCGAGGGCATATATCCATACTCTTTACATCCAACTCGTCATCATTGCTTCGAAAATCATCATCTGGCTTCTGGTCTAGCGCTTCCGCAATGCCCTCCCACCCGCGACTCCCACACTACTCGACGGCGGCGCCGCGGAAGCGACATCTGCAGCCCGGGTGACATCCGTGCCGCCACCTATCATCCTCTTCACCAGGGCGGCTTTGTAGTCCATGCTTTCCTGGGGGTTCCGATAATCGAGTTGCGTAGCGGGCGGCGGCTGCGTGTCCCCCGCATCGTCGTCCTCTCCGTCCACGACTGCCGCCCTTAGCCTCGGTCCGCTGCCGTCGACGCTGGCCGCGCTGCTCGCGTTGGATACGTTGCTGATAGCGCGCCCGAGGACCTGACGGCGGCGAGGGCGAGGTGGCTGGGCCTGCGTGCGGGCCTCGACGCCGTCCGGGTCGGTGGCTGCGTGGATGAGGCTGGTGAGCTTGGAAGACAGGTCCTGGCGCTCTGCAGCTTTGGCCTGCTTTCTGGCTTCTTCTTGGGCTCTGATATCGTCTTGCGTTGCTTCTGTTCTTGTGACGTCTCCGGGCATGTCGGTTGGCGGGGCGGAGGGGCCGCGACTTGCCGCGGCCGGCTCGGAAGCGAGAGCCTTCACGGATGGCTCAGACCTAGTCCGCGAAGGGGCGGTGGCGTGCTTCGGGGGCGACGGCGACTTGTTGACAGATGCAGACGATAGCTCGCTGAGAGGTGGGTCGGCATCTTTGGTGATGGTGTCTGCGGGCTGGGTTTTGGCCGTCATAAAGTCCGCCGAGGTGGCGGAATCTTCAACTGGCACGGCCCGGCTGGACCTCTTGCCTTCATGCTTCTCCGGCACGTCGCGATCAAACCCGCTTGAGTCGACGCCTGCTGGAACAGACGGCCTCGAGAGCCCCGGCTTCGCGACAATCGTTGGTGTCGGCGCGGGGGCGTGCGGCGTCCTCTTATCGGACTGCCTCCTGGTGGCCTGTTCCGGCTGCTTGGTGGCGGCATATTGCTTCCTGAGCTCCGGGAAGACGAAGTCATCCAGTGGAATCTTGAAGCCCGCCGAGATACACTCCCAGAGCCAATCCGCCGCGACGACGGGCACACCCCACTCCAGCGCATATCGCAGCTTCTCTTTGCGCATCTCCTGGAGCGACTTGCACACAACCAGGCTCGTCGTGCGCCGAAACTGTTCCTCGAATTTGGCTCCCAGCTGGGTGACACTCCGCGCTACCTGGGTCAGCTCCAGCCCCGTAAAGGCCGCGCTGCACACCGTGAGATCAGAGAAGCCTGGGATCGGGAACAGCGGGAACGGTCGGCCCAGGACGTGATCGCCGGGGTCGAAGAAGCGCTTGTTTTGAAGACATCGCTCAATGTAGAACTCGGTAACGATGCGCACGCTTTCGTTCGGTATATGTGGGTGAGTGTCGGGCTGTGAGTTTTGCGGAACGATAAGAAAGCGGCGGAGAGAGTCCCCCGGCGCCGCAAGGGAGATTGCGTCTATAGATCTGGCAATGGTGCCGCCCAGGGTGGCAATGGTGTTCTCCAGCACCTTGTAGCGCGGCTGATTGAAGCCGTGGGTAGCGAAGACGCAGCGTGAAAACACTCCCCCGTCCTCCGGTTGCTCGGTGAGCCGATTCTGCCGCGGCGCGTCCTGGGTTGGCTCCTCTGCTGGCGGCTCCTGGGCGAACGAGTACTCTCTCGAGGTAGAGCGCCCCAGTATATCTCCCCAGAGATTGTTCCTTTGCGAGCTGAGCTTCATGCTTGCCGTTCTCCGCAGCTTCCGTGCCCCCTCATCCGGGCCGTTCGCCGCGGCAGATCTCGACCTCTTGCCAAGCGACGAGCGCTTAGGGTCCTTCTTTACCCACGCGCCCACACCTTGCGTGTCTGCCGGCAATAAGGGGTCAAACTTTGCTTCCTCCAGGATCATGCCGCGCGCTAGGCTCTGGTCCAGCCATGCCAGTGTCACCGTATAGACACCCCAGGACTTGGCGGCTTGGAACTTCTTGCCCTCGGGTTTGCTGACGACGAGGTGGGAACACTTCCGGGTGAGGTCGCCGGTATACTCTCCTCCATTTTTAGTGATTCTCTCGGCAATCCCATCCCGCTGGTCACCGAATCCTGTCAGGCATATCAGCAGTGGCTTCCGTGCCGCAGGGCGGTCTCCCGCGGACGACGCCTCCCGGCCGCTCTTCTCCAAAGGCTGCAGTTGGTGTTGCCTTTCGAGCTCCCAGAAATCGATTTCCTCGTCGTTTCGCCATAGTTCGGACACAGCCTCGATCCAGGCGGCGTCCATGGCCTTGATATCAGGCCGCTCGCGGGCAACATGGCGATACTTGGGGGTGTCATAATCACCAACAACCAGATGGGTCACGTCTGGTGTGAGGTCGTACTTGTGAACGCCGCCCAGTTCGGCTACTTTGTTGTTGATGTCGGTCTAGAGATAAAAAGGACAATCGTCAGCAGGTTTTGAAGGCTCAAAAACACGGAGGGAGGGGAGGGTGGACGCACGCGCTGGTCCGGGGGGATGCTCGTGCAGCAGACGACAATGCCTCTGAAGGGTGCGGACGGATCGATGGAGTACTGCTCGTGCTCGTCATCTCCCGACGACGGCGAGGCCATGTTGGCACTGCACAGGAGACCGGGACACGGACAGCAGCAGTCCCGTATCCTTCCTGCAGAAGGAGGCTTCGCTATCGCCCAAGGTAGTGGCCTTCCATGGATGCTCAAGTCGGAGCAGGCATCGAGACGCGTCGAGCTGCGGCCTCACAGCCTGTCGCGTGTGCAGCGGCTAGCAACTAAGGTAGCGACTCGACGTCATGTGGGGCAGGCAATATGGCAGGAGACAATCGCGGCGGCGACACAACTCCGCACTGTATTTCAGAGCACCTGAGTCGCTCTCTGGGCCAGCTGGTAGGGCGTCGGTGGCTGCTGTACCTTCGGCCACACAGTGCGCAATGCGTCCTCCGGCAGGCAGCTCATCATGGTGCTTGCTTGCTCCTGTTCCTCGAGGTGTCGTCGGCCACCTCCTTCGCCGGATCACACATTCACAGACCAATTTGTTCCCGGCCAGTACTACCACATTCAAGCGTCCAATGCGAGCATAGCCGCATCTCCAAAGCAGCGGGCGCGACGACACCGACACCAATGCGGCAGGCCGCCATCCACCCGTCATATATCTCGACCCCACTATCGCAGCCTCGCGAGTCCAAGCTCCCACCCCCCATACCCTCGTCACCTCTTCACCGCGCACGCCATTTGACTCTCGACGGCGGTCTGCGCGCCTCCCATTGCTGCGTCTAGCTCCCCCGGCCCCTCGACGACCTCCGTTCCATCGCACGCGACGGCCCGCACCGGCTCGCTCCGGGCTTGCTCCGCGGCAGATCCAGCTCCTACCGCCTCTCTCCGCCCTGGTGCCGCCCTCGCGTGCGGCTTCCCCCAGCTTCTCGACGAGCCTCATCGCCTGGCCCTGACCACATCTTGAGCCCCGAGCTCGCTCGCGTCCGTCGCGATGCCTCCTCCGTCCACGGCTCAGCAAAAGGTGCTGATTGCCCAGTTCGTCTCTCTCACCGGAGCTTCGGAGCGGCAAGCCACCAGGGTAAGTCATGCAGGGCGCAGCACGAGCAGCACGAGGACCGCATCTGAGATGTGCATCTGGCCTCGGCCGCGACATCCGTCGGCCCATTTCCCGCGTAGATGACGCTTCTTTGTCAGCTGCCGTGTCCGTTTGCTGGATGTCCAGAGCTAATTGTTGCGCCTCGTGCAGTTCCTCAAGTCAAGTGCCTTCAAGATTAACGAGGCTGTCGATGCGTGAGTCTGCCACTTCTCCTAGTGCCCCCTCGCCAGATGCCTGCTCGTCTTCTGCCCGCATCCTCGCTCAAGCCACGGCTCGGGCGGTGCCGCCCCTGGACGGCCACATCGCCATAGCCTCACTCGCATGCAATGCGCCATCAGTGTGGGTTGCCTGTGGGGTCCCACTGGCTGGCCCAACCCGTGCCGTCTACAGGCGACAGGAGTACGGCCGAGTGCGGCCGACGGCTCTGAAACATAACCTACCTTGCGTCCAGAACCGCCATGTGCAGACACCGGTCCGCCGTCCCTCTGCCTCATTATCCCGTCCAACGCTTCTTCGAAGACTGGCGGTCCAATTCAAGGGTGGTGCCGCGACGAGAACTCGCGCATCCCTCCTTCGCCTCGCTTAGCCTCAGGACCTCCAGGCCCAGCGTGCCGCGCATCCTGTTGCCCGAGCCTGTCGCCGTCTTCCTCCCAGACCAGCCGAGGCTGGACACCTGAAGCGCCTGTCCACCTCTCTGCACTGGAATGATGGGCTGGAAGGGAGTCAAACGGCATTTCCCCTCAAAAGGCGTTCCGTTTTGGTCCTCGTCCAAGAAGACACGAAGCAGGGAAGGCCTTGACGGTGCAACGGGAGAGGCGGTCAAGGACCACAATGAATGGTACAGACCTTGGACCGCGCAACCCACGGCAGCCCACATGGTGGCCGAGCATGACGTTGTGGACCGCCGAGCGGCGGTTTCGCGGGAGACGATGACGCCTTTGACCACAGTTGCGGCTCATAGCTAACATTGGCTTGACGCAGGTATTACGCTCAGGGGTTTGAATCCAAAGGACCCTCAGCTCTGGAGACAAAACTCGACGGCCTCTTCAGCTCATTACGAGGTACCTTACTGCGCCCTGTCCTGTCTCCTCTTCAATTTTCACCCACATACTCACCCGCGTTACGCAGATGACGCCAACGATGAAAAGGACAAGCTAGAGCTCGACTCCACCATGGACTACCTGGGCAACAAGCTGAACATCAGCCTCGAGAACGCGGAGCTTTTTGTAGCCTTGGAGCTGCTACAAGCGCTCAGCGTGGGTGAAATTACTCGACAAGGCTACGTGGACGGATGGAAGGCGACAGGGTGAGTGATTTGCGACGACGTCGGTTGCGCAGCACACGGCAGTGCAGAACTGATTGGAACCCCAGAGTCGGCGCAACACACCAGGAGCATGCTGCCCATATCCAAAAGCTCATCTCGTCCCTCTCGACAGACCCGGCCCTGTTCAAGAGAGTCTACCGGCACGCGTTTGTTGCTGGACGAGAACGGGACCAGAAGGCGCTGGCGCTCGATAACGCCATGATCTACTGGGGCATGCTCTTCACCGCCCCCAGCATGGCATGGAAGACCAAGGACCATGACTGGCTGGAACTGTGGAAGACGTTTCTCAACGAGAAGTGGACCAGATCCGTCAACAAGGACATGTGGAACATGACGCTTGAATTCGCCGTCAAGGCTAGGTCGGACGAGTCGCTTTCGTTCTGGAGCGAGAACGGCGCGTGGCCGAGCGTCATTGACGATTTCGTAGAGTGGTGTCGAGCGCAGGGCATCGGCAAGTCGGCGACAATGGATCTGGACGCGGACGCGGACGCTTGAGCCAGGCGTCGAACCCGGACGTTCGAGTCGTCACTTATATCCCTGATGGCTCCGTCGGAGACGGCTCATGGCTTTCCGGGCCCCTCTTGGCCAATGCTGTATCCTCATTGATAATACAAGGGGAGAACGGCAGTGTGGTGAAGCATGAGCACTGCAGACATGAGTTTATGATAGATGGGTGAGAGACCAAGAATAAGCATATCACCGTGATGGGTGCTCTTGTTGCTATGCAGCCGACGAGATGTGAAATCAGCCAGCCTGCACCAAAAAGTATAATTACAACAGATGTCAAGGTCAGGTAGATCCAAGATGCCATTCCCCGCGAAACGATTTTTGTACATGACGCATCTTATCCGCGATGCCTGGTCCGTGTGACGCGTACGCATGCTTTCAAGTCCTTCTTTGGGACGTCGTCCTTGCTGTCTAGTATTCGTACATTGATGCCCTCGATCTCATGCTCCAGTTATGCGTTACGCCTCGCTCCCCTGCGTCCGCCACTTGGGCGCGCCGAATCTTGACAGCGTCTCGAGCTTGCCGTCGCCGAGCTTGACGTGGGCGGAACGGATCATGCGGGGCTCGAGGCGGAGAGTGTTGCGGAGGTCGTGGTGGACTTTGGTCGACGCATCGTAGCGCATGACAAAGTAGTGGCCGTGCGTGTGCTTCATCTGGTGCACGGAGACGGGCTTGGGCAGAGAGAAGACGCCCCAGTTGGCGAGACCGCGGACGACGCCGCCGTTTCTGAGGACGAGGGAGCCGACAGTCTGGGCAATCCTAGGGAAGCAGCCATGTGAGTATGGGAACCGAGGAGCGAGAGGCACATGGACGTGCCCTCGGGGGAGGTCTCAACGGGGAAGTGGACGGCGCGAAACGTACTCCTTCACCTCGGAGAGGTTGCCCGGCCGGACCTGTCGCAAGAATGTCAGCTGCTAGTTGCGCAAGTTGAAAGGGAGGCCAGGTAGAAGCCCAGAGGGGGGTTTGCTCACAATCGCAATGAGTTCGTAGAGCATCTTGGCGACGACATCTACGCCGGGAACTGGGAGAATGCCGATGTCGCGGATTGCAGACGGAGCGACTTCAGGCGCCGCAGACGACGGGTGTCGAGCATCTGGAAATTTGGATCTGTGATAATTATCCGCGGTTTCGCCGAGTTGAATAGGCAGGTGGGCCCGCGGCGCCGAGCGGCCGCCACGGACGGACGCCAGACCGCCCACTCAACTTCAACAATGACCTCGCCCGCTTCGGAGACGAGGTTCAGAGGATCAGAAAATACTGTAGCGCTCAACCGCTTTCTGCGGCCAGTTTACCGGTCTCTTTTCCCGAGTCATGCTACATAAACACAGTACAGTGCATACGCCCTCTTGTGAATTCGCGTTGGACCGCGGCGAAGGCGTGGTGGTTCTGGTGCCGAGAGTCTGTGCGCAACGGCCCAGATGCCCATTGTCCCCTCAATACAGCATGACAGCCAAGCGGGCTTCTCGGCCAGGTTGCGCAGGTTTCGTCCTCTTTTCGGGCTGAACAAGCCGTTGACTGCGTTGGCGGCTGCTGGTTACGGCCAGGTGCCATTCACACTTGGCCTTGGCTTCGGCTGCTTGTCGTTCATTCGGCCGACCGTTCGACATGCCTGATGGGGACCGCACCAGCCGCCACTACCGACCGCCGCATGCATGAGCTGGACCATAGCCTGGCTTGGCCTTCGTTGTGGCGATGAGCACTCGGGATCCGCGCACTTCAGCGCATCAAGTCCCGAATGGGTCGTCATCCCGGCCTGTATTGATAACAATGGGCTCGGCGGGGCCACGCCGGGCGTCCGTGCCACGAGGCGACAATGCACGCCGGCACGAGCCACGGCAAGCAAAGGCCGTTCCTGGCTTGATTGTCAGGCTTATTCTATGCGGACTAACGCAATTCCTCACCGGACAGGCAGTTCTTTACCTCGGAGCGCGATAAACGTGGTCCCAAACCTCGCTGACCGTCGGCTGTTAGCTCCGCCGCCGCGTCCAATAGTAAGACAGAGCAATCCCACGAGATGGCTACAACCATCGTCGGCAACTTGGGATGATGCAACCCCAACCTGCGCATGTGATGGAATACATACTTGCAGCTTCTTTTTTCTTGTCATGATCGACAGGCAACCCGGGTGGGCGGCATGTCCACTTGGCTTACACGCCTGACGTTGGGGGCATTACTAAAAGGAAGGGTGGAAACGGCCGACGAGCCAATGTGATATATGAGAGGCCATCTCCGGGACAAGTCTTGTTTCAGGAGATAACTCGAGCGTAATCCAATTGCCATTGGTGTGGTTCGTCGACCTTGGCAGCGCAATCATGGTGTCTCTGTGCAGTTCTGTAAAGGTCTTCCCGCTGCTGGTTGCCGGCGCTCTGGCCGGGGCCAGCTATCCGGCCAAGCCCTCGGACTTGACAACTCCGGTGCAGCAGAGAATTGCCGTGAACGGACCCAACAGTGAGTCCTGCTGCAAACTCTCTTGATGCTCCGGCTCGCCATTCTGACCCTGCTCAGGTGTTTCCGTAGCTTGGAACACGTACCAGGAGTTGAGCAAAGCCTGTGTACAGTACGGCACCTCGGCCAATGCTCTCACCCAGCAGGTTTGCTCGACCAACTCCATCACCTACCCAACTTCTCGCACCTGGTCCAACTCGGTGGCCCTCACCGGTCTGTCACCCGCCACGACCTACTACTACAAGATCGTGTCCACCAACTCCAGCGTCGAGCATTTCTTCAGCCCGCGGGTCGCCGGAGACAAGACCCCCTTTGCCATAAACGCCATCATCGACCTCGGCGTCTACGGCCAGGATGGCTACACCATCCAGATGGACGAGTCCAAGCGTGACACGATCCCCTTCATCCCCCCTTCGCTGAACCACACCACCATCTCGCGTCTTGCCGAGACGGCCAACGACTACGAGTTCATCATCCACCCCGGCGATCTGGGCTACGCGGACGACTGGATCCTGAAGGGCAAGAACTTCTTCGACGGCAAGGACGCGTTCCAGGCCATCCTGGAGCAGTTTTACGACCAGCTCGCCCCCATCGCCGGTCGAAAGCCGTACATGGCCAGCCCCGGAAACCACGAGGCTGCGTGTCAGGAGATCCCGCACACGACCGGCCTCTGCCCCAGCGGCCAGAAGAACTTTACCGACTTCATGACCCGCTTCGGCTCGACCATGCCAACGGCATTCGCGTCAACGTCCTCCGACGCCGCGGCCAAGGTCAACGCCAACAAGGCCAAACAGCTGGCCAACCCCCCCTTCTGGTTCTCCTTCGAGTACGGCATGGTCCACGTCACCATGATCGACACCGAGACGGACTTTGCCGACGCCCCCGACGGGCCAGACGGCTCGGCAGGGCTGAACAGTGGCCCCTTTGGTGCTCCCAACCAGCAGCTGCAGTTCCTCGAGGCTGATCTCGCCGCCGTGGACCGCAGCGTGACGCCTTGGGTCGTCGTCGCTGGCCACCGGCCGTGGTACTCGACCGGCGGCAGCGGGTGTGCGCCTTGCCAGACGGCCTTCGAGGGCCTGCTTTACAAGTACGGCGTCGACTTGGCCGTCTTCGGCCACGTCCATAACTCGCAGAGGTTCGTGCCCGTCTTCAACGGCACCGCCGACCCCGCGGGAATGAACAACCCCAAGGCGCCCATGTACATCATTGCTGGCGGCGCCGGCAACATCGAGGGCTTGAGTGCTGTGGGCTCCAATGTGTCGTACAACGCGTGGGCCTACGCAGACGACTTTAGCTACGCGACCATCAACTTCAAGGATGCCAACAATCTGCAGGTCGACTTCGTTAGGTCGGCGACCGGAGAGCTGCTGGACAGGTCACAACTGTACAAAGCTCACACGGAGCAGTTTGTTGTGCAATGACATGGCTCCCACGAGAGGGAGGCAAAAGCGATCCAAGCTTCATGATGTTCATCTCAGTCGAATTCCTAGACGAGAAAAGAAGCAGGATATATACTCATGAATGAAATCTTCAAAAATGTTCACCTGTCCTCATCCCGCGCGTTAGACAGCTTTGATTTGAAAGCGGCTTTGCGCTTCGTTTCCCCGAAGCGCCGTATCCAACAATATGCAATGATTCAGGTGAATAGTACAGAGGGAGCGCGCCCAGTCGGCTCTGTGAGTCGTTTTCCTCATAATCGCTCCTTCGACAATGATTGCCATATCCTCCATGGTAACCTCCAGCCGCTGCTCTTGACGGCGAAGGGGTCGAAGTTGGCCTTTTCCAGGTTGTCCAAAAACTGTCCCGCGGGGATGGCCTCCAGCAAAACCCCGAAACTCTGGCGAACCTCCCGCGCGGCGTCGCTCTCGCCTTCGTACACGTGCTCGTCCTCCCCGTGGTGCTCAAACTCGTGGCCGGGGTCTTGGCCCTCCTTCAGTCTCTTGAGCATCTCCCTTGCCGTGATGAGGTGATCGTTTGCCCGCGTCGCGACCTTGAAGACGGCATCTTGCAGACCCGGCGCGTTGGGCCCTTGCCGAAACACCTCTTCCTCTTTTACGCCCTCCTCTGCCATGACGTCGAGAGGTAGCAGGAGTGACGGCTCCCGCGTATTAGGGGCGTCTGCTCCGGATGGAGTCTTGACCGGCTGCGCGGGCGCCGCCAGGACCGGGATGCCTCGCAGGACCGCGACAATGCCACAAGCCTTGCCAATGTGGCTGGCCAGATGGTCCACGTGCATCGACCGAAGCGGCATGGACGCGAGCGTCGCATACATCATTGTCGAGTAGGTGTTTTCCGCATAATCCTCCAGGCTTGCGAGGCTCGCAAAGGGGCGGTTGTCCATGTGCTTCTCTCGCGTCCTGACCAGCCGCGAAACCCAGAACTTGATCGACTTCTTGGTTGCGCTCCCGGCCCTCTCCTCCAGTTCCTGCAAGCCCTTGTGGAGCAGTATGCATATGGGCTCGCGGGGAGGCTGGCCGGCAAAGGTCTTGTCGATGGATTCTTGCCAGAACTTCATGCGCAGGGTTCCAATCGTGGGGTTTGAGACCAGCTCGGGGAGCCGAACCAGCTCGAGGTTCAGGGCCCGGAGGGCGGCGTACGTGTCTTGGACGGGGGGCGGGACGAAGCGGCGGAGGAGGTGCGCATCGTAATCACTCTTGCTGGATGCTGTAAGCACGATACAATACCTGCCACGAACACAGAGAGGCTTACTGGAGCTGCGTCAAGCAGTATCTCCTTGCGGATTCGACATCCGCATCGGTCACGTACCGGCGACACGCCGGGGAGTAGGCAAGCCTTCTCAGGCCATTGCCTACGAGTGTCGGGCGACGCATGCAGAAGGTCGAGGGAGATGTTCTGAGCAGATTGACCGGGTTTCGCATGCGGTCATGGACCAATGGGCGGCATGGTGTTCAAGGTTGGTCATCCAAGTGGAATTCTGCCGTGCGGCCGCTCTCCATCGCCCTCGGAGCTTCACCAAATTTACAGTGGAGTGACGTCGAGCCCCAGCGCCCGGAATCCCTGCCAACGCGGTCACGTGGCCCTTAACGCGGTCTGTCGCGCTGGAAGCGCCGGCGCGTCTCCCCGCTAAGATCCCGTCGCTGGTCGCTCGCAGCTGCAAGGGCGCGCGCCGAGTCCGATGATTGCAACGCACCATGGAGTCCGCGGCCTCGCAGGAACCTCCGTCCAAGAAGCGGAGGTTTTTCAAGGACCCGGATGAGGAGCCTTCCGACCCGATTGCGTTTAGCCCGAAGACGAGCAGCCCGGTGCCGGACGAAAGGCGATGCCCCAAAGACGACGACGACGACGATGCTCACACGGTCTTGGCCGAGCTTCCCGGCAACGGGGCTCTGCCGGATCGATCGACGGCGGCACAGCATGTTCCCGATCTGAAGCATGAATCATCCTCGGTGACGTTCGACCAAGAGACGTTCGAGAGCTTCATCGGAGACAAGATCAGCCCCGATGACCTGCGCATCATCCAGGACAACTGTGGCGACAACCTCGAACGAGCTGTCAACATGTACTTTGACGGCACTTACAAGAAGTTCAAAAAGCCGTCCGCATTTGGGCCGCTGGGCTGGTCCGCCAATGCTGCATCGAATCGAGCAGAGTCCAGCGCCAATCCTCCACAGCCAGCCGAACTTGTGCGACGTAGCATGCCAAAGTCAAGATACCTCGGCGCGTTTGGTGTAGAGGGATGGGCGACACGCAGCGGAGCTAACATCATAAAGCATGGAGACATCATCAGGATTGAGCGCCAGAAGATCCAGCCCCCTTTGCCGCCCAAGGTCAAGTCGAAGCTGGGAGTCCCCAACACCCCCGTGCGAAACAACACCGCCGCGGCGCGAAGGGTGGACGTCATTGTCCGGTTCACAAACCAGTCTGGCATGGAAATCGGTCGATTGGCAAAGGAAGCAGCGAATTGGGTGTCGACGCTGATGGACCAGAAGGTCTGCAAGTTCGAGGGGACCTGCGTCTATGCTCCTGAACGCCTGCGCACGAACGACACCGTCTTTCTGCAGTTGCGGTGCTCATTACTGAGCTCGGCTTTTGATAGTCGGAAATTTGAGCTTGCAGATGACAGACCGGTCAATCCATTTGAGCCGAGTGAGACGACAGACGAGAAGGAGCTGAGGCTACGCCAGGTGGCGCTGGTTAGGTTATTCCAAGAGATGAACCTACAACCCACCATGGCAAACGCCGCAGCCAAAGATGGACGCAAGGGTCTTCTACAAGCCGCCGAAATAGACGAGCGGAAGCAAAACGACGCCAAGAAGCCCGCTGCTAACGGCAAGGAGGCAGGGTCGCCGCCGAATTCGTCGGATGCAGAGGAGGGTGAAGAGCTCGAACAAGATCAGCTCGACGCCCTGTACAAGAAAGCCCAGTGCTTCGACTTCAACACCCCGCAAGCTGAGCCTGCGGACACATTTGCCATGACACTCCGACCGTACCAGAAGCAGTCGCTGCACTGGATGATGGCCAAGGAGAAGGATGAGAGAAGTAACCGGGAGCCTTCCATGCACCCCTTGTGGGAAGAGTACGTTTGGCCTGTCAAGGACGTTGATGACAAGGACCTTCCCCAAGTGGAGGGCCAGTCCAAATTCTACGTCAATCCATATTCTGGCGACCTTTCACTCGACTTTCCGGTCCAGGAACAGCACTGTCTGGGAGGAATCTTGGCCGATGAGATGGGCTTGGGCAAGACGATCCAGATGCTCAGCTTGATTCATTCTCACAGGTCCGAACTTGCTCGCAGTGCACGCCTCTCTGCCGGCATCTCCAACGTAAACCAGTTGCCAAGACTGGGCGCCAACTCTACGAGCGTCCTCGCCGCGCCCTGCACGACTCTGGTTGTGGCGCCAATGTCACTTCTGGCCCAGTGGCAAAGCGAAGCAGAAAAGGCATCGAAGGAAGGGACCATGAAGATTGAACTGTACTACGGCAACGAGAAAACCACTAACCTCCAAGCGCTGTGCTGCCGCGCGAATGCGTCGGGCGCCCCTGATCTAGTCATCACCAGCTATGGCATCATCTTGTCCGAGTTCAGCAGCATCACCGCCAAGAATGGGGACAAGTCTTTCCACAACGGCCTGTTCTCTCTGAAGTTCTTCCGTATCATTCTTGATGAAGCCCACCATGTCAAGAACAGGGCCTCCAAAACCGCCAGGGCGTGCTACGAACTGGCCGCGGATCACCGGTGGGTGCTCACGGGAACGCCGATTGTCAACAAGCTCGAGGACCTGTTCAGTCTGGTGCGTTTCCTGGGCGTGGAGCCCTGGAACAACTTTTCCTTCTGGAAGACGTTCATCACCGTGCCGTTTGAGTCGGGAGATTTCGTGCGCGCGTTGGACGTGGTGCAGACGGTTCTGGAGCCGCTGGTCATGCGGCGGACAAAGGACATGAAGACGCCGGATGGGCAGCCCCTTGTCCCACTTCCACCGAGACACATCGAGATTGTCGACGTGGAGCTGTCGAGGACAGAGCGAGACGTCTACGACTACATCTTTGCTCGGGCCAAGCGGACCTTCTCCAAGAACGTCGAGGCCGGCACGGTCATGAAAGCGTTTACGACCATCTTCGCCCAGATTTTGCGACTGCGTCAATCCTGCTGCCACCCGACTCTTGTCCGAAACCGAGACATTGTTGCAGACGAGGAGGAGGCGGGGGCTGCCGCGGACCTGGCAGCGGGGCTGGCTGACGACATGGACCTCGAGGCTCTCGTCACGCAGTTCACGGCTGTCACTGACGAGGCAGCCAAGGACAACTATGCCTTTGGCGCGCACGCGCTCGAGGAGATCCGCAGCGAGGCTGAAAAGGAATGCCCCCTCTGTTTTGAGGAGCCCATGAACGACCAGTTGGTCACCGGCTGCTGGCACTCGGCTTGCAAGAAGTGCGTGCTCGACTTCATGAAGCACGAGACGGATCGAGGCGTCGTGCCCAAGTGCTTCAACTGCCGTGAACCCCTCAACCAACGCGACTTGTTCGAGGTCGTGCGGCACGAAGATGACGATAACGCCTTCTCTAAGCCTCGAATCAGCCTCCAACGCCTGGGGGTCAACCAGTCCTCGGCCAAAGTCGCTGCGCTGATCTCACAACTACGATCCCTGCGACGGGAGCATCCGAAGATGAAATCGGTCATCTTCTCGCAGTTCACGTCATTCCTATCCCTCATCGAGCCGGCTCTGACCCGGGCAAACATCACCTTCCTCCGTCTCGACGGAAGCATGGCCCAACGAGCGCGCGCTGCCGTCCTAGAGCAGTTCACCGAGAAGAAGGGGTTCATGGTTCTCCTCATCAGCCTACGCGCAGGCGGCGTCGGCCTGAACCTGACGAGCGCCGGCCGAGTGTTCATGATGGACCCTTGGTGGAGCTTTGCCGTGGAGGCGCAGGCCATCGACCGGGTGCACAGGCTGGGCCAGGAGGCCGAGGTGCAGGTCAAGCGGTTCATCGTCAAGGAGAGCGTCGAGGAGAGGATGCTCAAGATTCAGGAGAGGAAGAAGTTCATGTGAGTGTCGACTGAGCTCGGTCAAGACGATTTTTACTGACGCAGCCTGGCAGTGCGACTTCGCTTGGCATGATGAGCGACGAGGAAAAGAAGCTGCAGCGCATCGAGGACATCAAGGAGCTGCTCAGCTAAATGGAGATTACGACAGGGTGACTAGAGAGACGTGAACTGTACATACCCCGCGGCGAAGCGGCACGCGAGTAGAGAGAGATGTCTTGGAAATATGCATAGACCAACAACTTCACCATCACGCGCGTTTAACTCGGTCCGCAAGTTGTCGGTGTTTTCTGGAAGCATGGAACGGAAGTATTCTTTTCATCACGGCCGTATCCAACGGGCGTTTCATCATCTAGCGACTCTGCACACCACCTTTTTACTTGATAAGCACGTGCTTGGTAGCCCCCTTCTCCTTCTCATCGCCAAACAGGTTGATATCCCATTTGGGGTTGTCTAGACAAGTCCGAGTCAGCATCACCGCACACCATCGCACATGGAACGTTGGGGGAAAGGGGGGGGGGGGGGGGGGG